>PVKU01007342.1:23808-89163 GCA_004027475.1 Anoura caudifer
AAGCTGTCATTTAGAATGGAAGGGAAGATAAAGTGCTTCTCAGATAAGGTCAAGTTCAAGGAGTTCATCATCACCAAGCCCTTATTATATGAAATGTTAAAGGGACTTATCTAAGAAAAAGAAGATAAAAAATATGAACAGTAAAAAGACAGCAAACTCACAGGTATTAACAACCACACCTAAAACAAAAGCCAACTAACGAAACCACTACTACAGGAGCAGAAATACAGAAATGGAGATCACATGGAGGGTTAGCAATAGGGGAGAGGGAAGAGGAGAGAGGGGGACAAGGTACATAGAACAAGTAGTACAGACGGTGGGTAGAAAATAGACAGGGGGAGGGCAAGAATAGTGTGGGAAATGTAGAAGCTAAAGAACTTATGACACATGGACATGAACTAAAGGGGGGAATGTGGGTGGGAGGGGGTGTGCAGGGTGGAGGGGAATGAAGGGGGGGAAATGGGACAACTGTAATAGCATAATCAATAAAATATAATTAAATAAGTAAATAAAAAAATAATTGATATTTTGAACCTAAAAAAAGAAATATACATGAAAACAAGGAAATACTGCTTTTTGAGATACTGCTTTTTAAATCTATCAAATGAAAAAAGATTAAAATTCATTATATCAGGAAGGTGAGAAAACATGAACAGAAAACACTGTTGAGTTTTTGGTACAATTTTTTCAAATAGTAATTATACCTAGCAAAAACTTTAATTGCTCCAACAATTCCATTTCTAGGAGTTTATCTTACAAATATACTCAATTTAGGTGAGCAAAAATTCATGTAAAAAGCATCTATTCCACCAGTATTTATGAATCTAAACAACTATCAATGAAAGACTGGTTAAATATTTGTGGTATATTCCTAGACTGGAAAACTATACAGCCATTAAAAGGAATGAAATTGCCCTAGCTGGTATGGCTCAGTGGACTGAATGCCGGCCTGTGAGCCAAAGAGCCACTGGTTCCATTCCCAGTCAGGGCACATGCCTGGGTTGCAGGCCAGATCCCCAGTTGGGGACATGCAAGAGGCAACCACACATCAATGTTTCTTTCCCTCTCTTTCTCCCTACCATCCCCTCTCTCTAAAAATAAATAAATAAAATCTTTAAAAAAAAGAACAAAGTCGATCTTTATGAACCGATATGGGAAGATATCCAAAATATACTGTTAAATGAAAACATCAAGCTACAATCCCATTTGTGTAAAAAGTTTGTATATTAATCAAAAATAGCTAGAAACATTAATAAGTGGTACTGAGGGGGGAAGTGGGTGAGTATTTTTACTGTATATACATATTTTAAGTTTATTTCAACCAACAGGTTATATTTATACATAAATTTATACATAATTTTTAAATAAAACCCATACCATGCCACCCTACAAAAATAAATAAGTAAATAAGTAAGTAGCATAAATCAATGATTATAACTAACAATCATAAAGTGGGATATGACAAATGCCATAAAGTCTGCAACAAATGGGGTTTGGGTTGCCAAGACATAAGTCTCACCAATAATACTTACAATTCTCAAATAAGTTCTAGTTCAGAAGAACAAAGAAAAGGGAAGAGACTGACTACAAGTGAGACTGTTGGCACAGCAGTGACTGTGCTGGAAAGGACCATAAAGCTCCATGAAGGCAGAGTCCAGGTCACATTGTTCCCTGTGATCACAGCACCTGACAGCGCCTAGCAAAAGTATGCACGTTCAGTAAACAATTGTTGAGTGACAAGGAATTGAGTGAAGGAAAGCACCTAGTTGGCTGTTTTAACAGCATAGTTTTAAAGATATGCTGCTTCAAGCAAAATTACTAATGTGGAAACTTCAGAATTTCTCCAAGAAGTGGTCTCTGGGCCACTAGTTTTTTGTAAGTGCATCCAGAGACTTGGTGGGAACCTGAGAAAGGAAGGATCTGAGGAAAGATCTAGGCGGTACTGAAAATAGGATGCAGGCTGCAATGACTATTTGAAACATACCTCTATCTTGGGAAGAAATGGAAAGCCAAATAGTAGAGTGGTTAAAAGGGCTCTGAAGTTAGAGGGTGTAGGTTCAAATCTCACCTCCACCCTTTACTTGGTAAACATTAGTTTTCCTCTCTATAAAATAGGACAATAACCCACATCATTCTTTTGTAACTTTCTTTACTATGGAAGATTCAATTTTATTTATCTTTGCATTTCTAGTACCTAGTATAGCATCTGGCACACAGTAAGCAAGCTCTCAGTAAAGATTTGTTGAATGGCATGAATGATTTTTATGACCTGGAAACTTAAGTTCAAGCTCCTCCCTGAGATGGAAGATTTTACTTACTGAAGATCATCCTTCCAGAATCAGCTAAAATTTCTTCTTCTCTATAACAATCTCCTGGATGTCATCCACATTAATCTTCTCTCTCTCTCTCCTTCTTAGCCCCCTCTGCACAACCCCCCCCCCACAGTACTGCTTTTTACCCTCCTTTGAAAGACTGTTCATTAGCATAAGTGAATTGGTCTAGGGTCTGGAGTCGGACTGCTTGGATTTGAATCCTGGTTCTCTTACTTACTCATGACCTCTCTGTATTTCAGTATCTTCACATGCAAAATGGGAATATTAATATTACCTAACCTATATGGTTACTGTGAAGATGAATGAGACAACTTGGGCTCCTGGAACATAATAAGCACTCGAAAATGTTAGCTATTCTTCCTCTTTTAACATTTCCAATTCCTTCTCCAGAATGTAATATAAGAAAGGTTTTGCCCTGGCCGGCGTGGCTCAGTGGATTGAGTGCTGGACTGTGAAGCAAAAGGTCACTGGTTAGATTCCCAGTCAGGTCACGTGCCTAGGTTGCGGGCCAGGTCCCCAGTGCGGGTGTGCGAGAGGCAGCCACACATTGATGTTTCTCTCCCTCTCTTTCTCCCTCCCTTCCTCTCTAAAAATAAATAAATAAAATCTTAGTAAAAAAAAAGAAAGAAAGGTTTTTAAGAGTACAGAGCTCATCTCATCTCTTTCTGTATACAGTGCCTGAAACATAATGCTGTGAACATAAGATTCTAACAAGCCTGTCTTGAATAAAACAAACAATAATCATCAAGTTAGCTTCATGATGTAAACTCAATCTATAAGAAAGAACACTTAGAGGCAGGTACAAGGCTGGAAAGACAAGAGGCATTTATTTTATTAAGTAAAATATTTACAAGAAGCTAAGCAATAGGATTCTACTAGCAAAACATTGGCTACATTCTAGAGGAATGGGTCTCCTAGAAGCTGAAAAGACCTAGTTTCAGTGTGATGCCCTCCTTCTCCCCTCCCCCACAGACCCACAGTCACTATGACCACATCATCCACAGAAGTATCTCAGACAAAACACTCAGGAGGTACTGGCTTCCTGTGACAGTTTTCTGCATGCTTTCTTCCACACCCCCTACTCACATCACCACATCACATTGGTGTTGCACAACTCTACTTCTCTGGGAAACTTTTCTGCCTGAAAATGTGGTTGAGAAGTCAACCACATTTCCTTTCCACCACTACCACATCCAAAAAGGTGTCACAGAGCTTGCAAGCTGAGACAGGCCTTAGCTTTATATTGGAAGAGGAGCTTGAACAGAATTAATCATTCTGGTTGCTATAAACAAAATATATTTTAAAAGAAAAATATTACTCATCCTTAACAAGGAAGTGATATATGCCTAGAAAAGCATTTAATATTAACAGTAAGTTTTCACTAAAATTTGTATTGCTAATTATATCAAACTCTAATTTGTCGATAAAACCTCAGATCTTTCTTGTTATGAAACAGGAACTAAAAAAAAATTACATCCTGGATTCTTTTTTTTTGAGATTTTATTTATTTACTTTTACAGGGAGGGGGAGAGAAGGAGAAGGAGAGGACAAGAAACATCTGTGTGAAAGACATACATTGATCAGTTGCCTCTCACACAGTCCCACCTGGGGACCTGGCTTGCAATCCAGACACATGCCCTGATTGGGAATTAAACTGGCAACCTTTTGGTTTGCAAGTTGACACTCAATTCATTGAGCCATACCAGTCAGGGCCTGAATGATTCTTATTCCCCACTACCACCACTCCAAATCATGTCAGCTAGAATTACTTAGTTCAAGAAGGGAGCACTTTCTTAATGCATGTGCTTAAGAGGGAGTGATTATTCAAATTTGTTATTTTTAGTTTCACATTACACACTCATTCCTGTTGAGAAGTAGAGAGCTGCTTTTGTTTTTTAAATCAGTGCTTTATAAATTTTAATGTAGAAATGAATCACCTAGGAATCATTTAAACTGCAGACTCTGATTCTATAGGTTGGAGGGTGGAATCTGAGAGTCTGAATTCCTAATAAGCTCCCAGGATGCTGATGTTGTTTAGTCCATGAACCCAGCCATTGAGTAGCAAGTCTCAGTCTATACAAAAGACAGCTGATCTCTAAAGTTAGTAAGACTGTAACAGAAAACTCCCAACTCTGATATTACTAGTAAATTCCACTTTGACCAGAGGCTTAGTATGCCTCAGTCTTTCCTGTAGCGTGATTTCCCATTTCCCATGAAAGTGTTACTACCATGCTCTTCCACACCTTCGCCTTTTCTGAGGGTGTTTCCACTGGCTAGAATGCCCCCGCTCCCTCATTTCCACATAGAATCTACCCATCTTCAAACCACAGCTCAAATACTTCCTTTCCCACAAAACAAATGTGGCTCCCTTCTGAACTAACATGCTTCTGAACCACCCTCTGTAGCATCATCATTTCCTACTTTGGTCTATGTTTTGTAACATGCCCACTAGACATAAACTTCTTAACAGCATTCTTTTGCTGGGCATATAACAGTATATAAACGCTTGCTGGGTAAATTTAAGTCAACTCTGACCACTGAAAAATTATTCAGTGCTGACCGTGTGCCAGGCATTGGTAATGATCATGACTGTGATAACGACTATTTCTTAAAGAGCACTTACAATGTAAACATATTCTAAGCACTTTGCATTATATTCATTTCATCCTCACAACAACATAATGAAGTAGTACTTTTATTATCCCAATAGTATTGATAAAGAACTGAGGCTCAGAGAAATCAAGTAATTTACCCAAAGTCATTCAACTGGTAAGTGACAGTGAGGAGTCGAACCTCAACACTGAGTTCCAGTGTCTGTGCTCTTAATCACTGTTATATTATCTCTTCATATAGTTATAAACGGGATATAAAAATGAGATACAAAGGGATATAAAAACAAGACACAATCCCTTTTCTTAAGAAGCTATTGGTTACTCAAAATCTCTTCGTGGCAGCTCCTATCTCCTGATCAAAGTCCAAATTCCTTAACATGTTATTCAAGGGTCTAAATGATCTGACTCAAGCTTCTCTTCTTTATCTTCTGTTACATAAAGAATTCCACTTGAACTCACTATGGTTTAGTTATACAATCTGCCACTCCTAAATATGTTCTGAATTCCATATTGCTACAACGGGTCCATCTGGAATTCATTTTTCAAAGCTCTACCAATCAGTCCTTAAAAACTCAGTTCAAGAATATCTCCAAATACTGATAACAAGAATAACAACAATAGCACCAAACATTTATAAACCATATAGTGTGCCAGACACGGCCACATATTAAGTCATTTAATTCTGAAAACGGCCCTTTGAGGATCGTTAGAATAATTTCTATCTCAGAGACATAATTTCATATACTTCCCTAATCTTTCTAATCAAAAATTAATCTTTTTCTTCCCTCTATACTCATATCATTCCATAAAAATCTCTGTTGTAACACTTATCAGGCCTGTTTTCTACACCAAATTTTACCTATATCTATTTCTTCCACTGAATTTAAAGGGTTCCTGAGTGCAGAGATGTTACATGTGGAAGAGAATGACCACTTTTTAAAAAAAATAAATTGCTTCCCTTTTCCTCCTGAAGTAGACTACATATCTCTTTTTTTTTAACACTTTATTTATTTATCTTTAGAGGGGAAGGGAAGGAGAGAGGGAAAGAAATATCAATGTATGGTTGCCTCTCATGCATCCCTTGCCAGGAACTAGCCTGCAACTCAGGCATGTGCCCTGACTGGGAATTGAACCGCGATCCTTTGGTTCACAGGCCCAAGCTCAATCCACTGAGCTACACCAGCCAGGGGTTACATGTCCCTTAACAGCTGGTTAAGACCACACACTGACTTCTGGTCAATGGTGCAGGGGTAGAAGTGAGTACGTGATTTCTAGGCCTCTCCCATAAAAACCTCAACACTATTCTCCACACTTTATTCTTTCATCTGCCAGCAGATGCAGAAGAGCCAGTGGAGGCATCCAAGGCCCTGTCCTTGGTAAGAAAGAAGAGCTCCCTGCCCACCTCCACCCAACACACATTGGACTGGGACATGAATAAGAAACAAGCTTTTAGGCCAACAAGATTTTAAGTTGTTTACTACAGTGGTTAGCTCACCTGGATTAAATACTCCATGTAGTTTTGTGTCTCTGTATATATCTAAAACATTGCCTTATTCATAGTTCATGCTAAGTAAATATTTACTCAATTAAATTAAAACTTAAAATTCTTCTTCCATGGCAGGACCTTTCCTAGACCCTACTGTTAGCCAGCCATCTCCAAAATGGGAAATGAGCAAGATTATCCATTAAAGTATGGAAAGCAAATTAGATTTTTACTCATATTATTTTTTATGTAAAAAAGATAAATTGAGATTTACTAATATTTAATATGGCTTATTAGTAGCACCTGGGCATGTGCTAAGAAAATGTTTTCCTAATGGGACACTGCGGTAGGCAGAAAATGTCCAAAGATGTTCGTGTCCTAATCCCCAGAACCTATGTTCTGTTATATTGCAAGAGGAAAGAATTAAAATTGTTGCTAATTTTAATTAATTGGGATTATTATTGTTGCTAATCAGCTGCTTTAAAATAGGGAGATTATCCTAGATTACCAAAGTGGGTCCAATGTAATCAAAACAGTTCTCAAAGGCAGAACAGGGAGGCAGAAGAGACAGTGTCAGAGGGATATGATGCAAAAAAACACTGACTCAGTCAATGCTGGCTCCGAAGATGAAGACAGCTACAAGCCAAGGAATGCAAGCAGCTGCTAGGAGCTGTAAAAAGGAAACAGATTAGCCCCTAGAGCCTGCAGAAAGGAACACAGCCTTCCCAAAGCTTGATTTTAGCCCAGTAAGACCAATGTCAGATTTCTGACCAATAGAATTATGAAATAATAATTCTGTATTGTTTTAAGCCGATAGGTTTGTGGTAATTTAATATGTCAGCCATAGGAAACTAGTAACAGGTACATACTCAAAATATTTATTGGTCACTATTCTATGTCATAATGTTTACAAATCTAGGATAGACTTTAGGCTTTGATACTTTCTAAAGCATAAGGAAAATAATATATTCCTTGGTGGCATATATACTCAGTTAGTCAAATATTTATTGAGCTCACAGTTCTGTATAAAACTTAGAGCTAAACACTGAAGTTTAAATGTTGTTCCTCCTCAAAAGTTTATAATCTAAATAGTACAGTGAGGGAGAGGTATGACAGCAGTCTAAAATACATCTAGCTATTCTCCTTCTGCAAAAAAAAAAAAACAGCCCCACAAAAAAAACACAAAAAACAGGGGCGGCTTTAGCTCAAGCAATTACTTCATCAAAGCAGTCCTAAAAAACAAAAAGCAAACAAACAAAAAACCACCAACAGGACTGTTAGACTTAAACCTGCTCAGTATCACACAACAGGACCAAGTAAGCGTTCTGTGACCATTATGTCAAAGCTGTCAGGAAAATTGCTACTTATTGCTCACCTACGATATACCTGGAAACTGTGCTGGGTGTTTCATATGCATTACCTGAGATGAAATTGCCCCCATTTTTATCATTTAAGAAAATGATGTTGTTCAGAGCATTTAAGTGACTTGACAAAGGTTGAAGAAGGTACTAGAATCTGGATCTGTTTGACTCCAAAGCCCACGTTTTGTTCTATGACAATGGGTATGAAAGAAAAAAGGCCAGTGGTTCAATACTAACTTTACTTTTGATTCACAAAAAAGAACTGCCTACCTGTAAACCAATGAAAATTTAACTGGTTTGCTTTACAAGCTTTTCTGTTGCCATCTGAGCAATAAGCACCATACATATTGTAGGAGAGTTATTTTGACTCGTACTGGTCTTCCCAGAAAAAATGTCTGACTCCAAAGTTATAATAAAAACAATTAGGAGACCTGAAATAAACCTACAAAAATATTAAAATATGGGCATAAATCTTATATTAATGTTTTCTAAAGACCCATATCTGAGACCTACTGAAAATATCTTACTTTTCTTTAAAAAGTATTTTCAGAAGTTATATTTTTATCCGATCTCCTCCCATAATTTTGAAAGGAAAGGTCTTGTAACATACTCTACCAGATTCCACTAAGCTTTAACATATGGCACTAAAAGGAACTTCTTTGCATTTTACTCCCAAATAAAGCAAAGATACCATCACTCTCTTGGACTAGAAAAAAATAACCAAAAAGAAGAAGAGCGGGGAATGGCTCAGATCTCAAGTCCCATGAGAGCTATGAATCTAGGCCCATAAAATAAAAGCAATAATATCCTTGGGTAAGGTTTGCTGCAGTTGAAACGTATTTTAGAGATATTACATCATTGAAAACTGGTTGTGCTAGGTCCCAGATATGAGGATGCATAAGGAAAACTCAGCTAAACAGACATTAACCTCCAGAGCTTCACATCGGGTGACACAAAACAGAGCAGGTTCAGTCTGACTTTCTCTTTTTTGTCCCTGGTTTTTATGGTCCAATTTTAAGACAGCTAAAGGCAGAACAGACCTTGCTCAGCCATCACCTGATCAAGTCAATAGCACTATATGTAATAAAAGAACCAATCAAGTTCATGGTCTAATTTTACTTTTTTTAATTTAAATGAAATTATATAAAAATCTATAAAGTTAAAATTAGATCCGCTTCCTTATAAATATTAAATGAGCTTAATAATACAAGACATCTTAGATTTCTGAGAGGAAAATATCCTCTAGCTTGAATAACAACTGAAAGTAAACTGAGACTGAGTTCATTCTGTATTTTATTTCACAGAAAATTGTAAACCTCATTGCTCAAAATTGCCATGCAAGCAGCAAAATACCAAGTCTCCTAACAAAAGCAGAACTACTAATACCTATATGCAGTGACTTTAAATGTTTCCAAAATGTTATTTTAAAAAAATATCAAGGAAGTTTAGAAGAGAACTAATATCCAGAAATACAAGTATATAGATTGTCTCCCCAAGCACTGAAAAAGCTTCCTCCTCCTCCCACTTATCCTTTAATCTAAGATTACTCATAAAGTCAGACCAAAATAGCAAAATATAAACACAAACTTCATTTTATGTGAGCACATTTCTGAAACAACGCTCTCACAATGATTTACTTCCCCCTCTTCTCCCAAAGTAGAAGAAATGTATAGAGGAAAAAACAATCCAACAAACATGTATAAAGAAATTAATACGTAGAAGGTTTGTACTCTCCATAAATAAATGGAACACTTAAAAAATATTCTACCATCTGACACATACATATATTCTGGTAAGTGCCAGGCAAAGAGTTCAGATTAAGTGGGGGCTATAGAAAATAAACATGATGATTCCTTATTCAAGAAGTTAAAAAAAAAGAGTTCACAGACAAAAACAGTGATAATGATGGATAACATTTATTGTGTCCTTACGATGTGTCAGACACAGTTCTAAGCTCTTTACATGGAGTTACTTAATTAAACCCTTATGAAAATATTTTGTGGTAGGTACTACTATTATCTCTATTTTTTGTTTTTAAAAAATTGAAGAGAGATTACTTGGCTTGCCCAAGGTCACACAACTAACAAATGTCTTATGCCTATACAGCCTCAGTATGTGATGCGTCAGATGATTATGACATCAAGAATAAAAATAGCAACAGTTAAGATTTAATGCCTTGCACTGTAATAAATTCCTTCTGTACATTATCTCATATAATTCTCCCATCAACCTGGTATGGAAGTACTATGATTACTCTGCACTACACAGATGAGAAAACTGAAGCTATAGAGGTTACATAATTTGCCTAAGGCCCCCAACTAAGATACACAACCATCTTGAACCTCTTGTCTGAATTTCAGACTTGTTTATCCAACTGCCAACTTGATATCTCTTGGATCTTCCATCCCCAAAACCTGTCCCCAGCGCCAAGTCTTCCCAAGTGTAGTTGCCAACAATTCAGTTCTCCCAGTTGTTCAAATTAAAATACTAAGAATCATCCTTGATTCCTCCTTCCTTTGTGCTAATATCCCACACCCAATCCAACAGGAAATCCCATTGCCTCTACTTTCAAAAACATGCAGAATCTAAGAACTTCTTCACCTTTGCTGCTACCATATAGTCCAAGCTATCATGGGCTCTCTCTGGATTACTACAATAGCTTCCTTAGTTAATTTTCATCAGTTACACATTTTACATGACCTCAAATAGGTAATAATGAAAAATAATGTTCCCCTGGCCTGCCTACTCCCCAGAAGGAACCACTTTCAATTTTTAGCTGTTTCTTTTATTTACCATCATAGCTCTTGTTATGTTATACTTATTACGCTATTTCTGAGCTTCTACTGTCTTTCCAGTGTGGAAACTAAGGATTTAGCCTTCTTAAATTACTTCCCTTCCAATATTGTTATAAGACAATTTTGGGTAAAATCAATGTTGAAAAGAAACAAATCAAGACTCAGCATTTACATTATTATGACTGATAACAATCACTGCTAGCCCAAGTAGTGTATTATGATTATGTTTTTATTTCTTGCATAAATTTTGTTTCCCTAATTTTTCATTGCTTAGTTATTATATGCCTACCACTAATTCTTTACAAAGCCTCCAAGAGAATTGTAAAATTGACCCTCTCAAACACATCTGGGAATCTATAAATTCCTCGCTCAAACCAGCTCTCCCAACATCTCTCCTGCAGCTCTTGATCCTTCTGCTCCAATCCAAACTGCTTATTCTCCAGACTGTTGCCCAGCGGTCACCCTAGGGCTTGCTTTCATCATTCTACTCCCTTCTTTCTAGATCCATCCTTTTTATTTTGTTTTATTTCCCCCATTGCTTTGATGGAATATATCAAATTTTCCATCAAATCTTTAAATTTTAAAAAATAAATATTTAGCCCTGGCTGGGAGCATGGGCCTGCAAACCAAAGGATCACAGTTCGATTCCCAATCAGGGCACATGCCTGGGTTGCAGGCCAGTTCCCGGCAGGGGACGCACCAGAGGCAACCACACATTGCTATTTCTCTCCCTCTCTCCTTCCCTTCCCCTCTAAAGATAAAATAAATAAAATCTTAAAAACAAACAAATAAATAAATAAATATTCAAAATATGCCAGTAGCTTCATTTAAAAAGGCATGCGAGCCCTGGCTGGTGTGGCTCAGTGTTTGAGTGCCAGCCTGAGAATCAAAGGGTCTCCAGTTTGATTCCCAGTCCAGAGCACATGTCTGGGTTGCGGGCCAGACCCCCAGTAGGCAAACACATATTGATGTTTCTCCCCCTTCCTCTCTCTAATAAATAAATAAATAAGATCTTTTTTTTAAAGGCACATGAGAAGCAAAATCTTGTATATCTGAAAATGTCTTTATTCTACCCTCATGCTGGACTGGATAGTTTGGCTAGATACAGAATTCTAAGTAGAAAATAATTTCCTCTCAGAAAGCACTATTCCATTGGTCTAGCTTCCAGAGCTGGTGTTCAGAAGTTAATTTTCAATCCTTTGTATGGTATATATTTTGGATTTCCCCCCGCCATTAGTGCTTTGAATCTTATTTTAATTACCCATATTCTAAAATTACCTAAAAATATGCTCTAGAGTGGGTCTTTTTTCATTCATGGGGCTGGGCACTTAATAGGCCCTTTCAAGCTGGAAGTTCATGACCTTCAGTTCTAGAAAATGCTCTAATATTTGTCAAAAGTAGACTTCTTGGAATGATCATCTAATTTTCTTATCTTGTCTCTCTTATTTTCATCTTTGATTTTTTTCCTATTAATGGAAGATTTCTTCAATTTTATCTCCTTGACTTTCTAATTCAAATGATTTTATTTATTACATTTTTTCATTTCCAGGAATCTTTGAGAATCTTTGTGGTTCTCTATTCCTTTTATATAGTATACTATTCTTATTTCATGAATGCAGTATCTTCTCTTTATCTCCTAAAAGAAAATATTTATAAGGTGCTTTGGTGGTTACTTTTTAAAGTTTTCTTATTACTTGGGACTATTAAATTTCTCTAAATCCACCAATTCCCTGGCAGGCGGTGGGGGTGAGAGTAGAATGGGGATGATTCCTGCCTGCCTGAGGGAGAAGCACTAGATGAGGACTAGAAGTGTCATAAGCCTCACTATTCACTGTGCAGACTATTTCCCTCTTCTCAGTATAGCACTCCTTCCTTACTTCTGTCATATGAAATGTTTACAGAGCATGAAGCACTTCTGGTTTAATTTTCCTCCAAAATTAAAACTCATTGTGTCAATGGGTTAGAGTTAACTTACTAGTTACAATGAATAGGGATGTTGACTTGAAGGCCTAGTTACTCCCTTAAAAGATTTTCAATCATCCTCTTGTTTTCAGCCTAAGCCTGACATCCACCTTTACAGTTCCTACGCTTTGACAGGTTTCTGTGATGCCAACTGGCCTGCTTCAAATTGGTATGCATTTCTAGTATAGATACTGTACTAGTAGAGTATAGATACTGTTTTATAAGCAGTGGAAATACAATAGTGAACAAGATAAGTCTACCCTAGACTGAAGGCTACAAACAATTAATAAACAAATAAATGAACAAGATAGTTTCAGAAATAATATGAGCTATGAAGACAAACCAGAGGGAAGGGATAAATAGTGATATGAATGCTATTTTAGGCAGTCTAGTCAACAAAGTCTCTATGAAGAGGGGATATCTCAGCAGACACATGCCCTGTGATTCCAGGATAAAGACATCATAGGAAAAGAGGAAAGCAATAAAAAGACCCTAATGTGGGAAGGAGGTTAGTATATGTGAGAAACAAAAAGGCCAGTAAGGAAGGTTAGAATGGTGTAATATAAAGGAAGAGTCATCAGAAATAAGGTCAGAGAGGCAGGTAGGTCAAATCACTCAAGGCCTTGTACACCAAAGCCCATTGTTGTATTTTATCTGAAGGGTGAAAAAAAGTTATACAAGGAAATTCAGCAGGTGGTATGATATGATCTGATTTACCTTTTTAAAGTTCAATCTGGTTATTGTGGGACAAGAGGGAAATCTAGGAGATCAATTAGGAGCATGGGCCTAGGATCATAACTGTGAAAGTGATAAGAAGTAGTCAGACTCAGGACATATTTTAAAGGTAACAGTGAACCACATGATGGTTTGAAATGGAGTGTGAAGAAAAGATATTAAGGACAACTCTTAGGTTTTTTATCTAAGTAATAAATAAATGATGGTTCCATTTGCTGAGATGGGAGTGGTCTAGAAAGAAAAATGATCAATAGTGGTCCCTAATAGGTACTCAATATATGGTGGCCATTGCTTATATAAAAATGATTTTCTATTACATGTCAATTATATTTCTTTTTAAAAATATTTTAGCCCTAGTTGGAGTGGTTCAGTAGATTGAGCGCCAGCCTGAGAACCAAAGGGTCACCAGTTCGATTCCCAGTCAGGACACATGCCTGGGTTACAGGTCAAGTCCACAGTGTGGGGTGCTCAACAGGCAATCACACACTGATGTTTCTTGCCCTCTCTTTCACCCTCCCTTCCTCTCTCTTTAAAAATAAATGAGTAAATTTTAAAAAATTATTTATTAATGAGAGAGAAACACTGATTTGTTGTTCCACTTATTCATGCATTCATTGGTTAATTTTTGTATGTGTCCTGCAATATGGAGTATCAGGACAACATTCTAACCAATTGGACCACCTAGCCAGGGCCAATTATATTTCATTAAAAATAATTTTTACTTTATTTTATTTTTTTAAAGATTTTATTTATTTATTTTTAGACAGAGGGGAAGGGAGGGAAAAAGAGAGAGAGAGAAACATCAATGTGTGGTTGCCTCTCGTATGATCCCTCCAACTTTGTTCTTCTTTCTCAGGATCACTGTTGCTAATGTGGGGCCTTTTGTGGTTCCATATAAATAATTGCACTGAATCTATCAATTGCTTTGGGTAGTATGGACATTTTAATGATGTTAATTATTCCTATCCATGAACATGGTATGTGCTTCCAGTTATTTGTATCTTCTTCAAATTTTTCTTTAGAGTCTTATAATTTTCTGAGTACAGGTCTTTTACATCCTTGTATGGTTATTCCTAGGTATTTTGTTCTTTTTTTTATTAATACAGTATTTATTTGTCTTTCCTTTGTCAAACCCTGAGCCAACCACTTTCCCCAGGCTGCCCAGGGAGGTATAGGAAAAGGAACATACACAGCAGACCAGACATGGGAGAAAGATCTATGGGAGGTGGTGAGAGCTCCTTCACATGGTGAAGAGGATAAGAAAAGCCACCATCAGGCAAAAGAACCCCATGGCCTCAGAGAGGGCAAAGCCCAGAATAATAGAGAAGAGCTATTGCTTCAGAGAAGGAATAGCATAACCAATGATGGGGCTCCCCAACACAGTCCCAATTCCAGCCCCAGAGTCTGCTACCCCTACTGTGGCAGTCCCAGCCCCAATGAACTTGGCTGCTGTGTCAATGTCTCTTGAAATGGCCCTGGTTTGGAAGCTGTGGCCAGGAATAAGAGAGGTCAGGGTTGTGGGGCTGCCAAGCTGCTGAGGCTCTCATCTGTCAGTGTCTCTGTTCATTTTAGCACCACTGCAGATAGTGCCCCGCTCAGCAACTGAGAGGTGAGCCTGACCAAGGTGGGGGTGGAAACAAACTTGGCACAGGTGTATATCTTCAGGGGATAAGGGACTGTGGCAGGAGAGCTGCTCCCAGTGTGGAGAAGACAGAAAGACAATATTTTATTCTTTTTGTACCAATTGTGAATGTAATTGTTTTCTCAATTTCCTTTTCTGTTAGTTTGTTATTGGCATATAAAAATGCAACTTATTTCTGGATAATAATTTTGTATCCTGCTACTTTGCTGAATTCATTTATCAGCTCTAGTAGTTTCTTGGTGGTATCTGTGGAGTTCTCTATGTAGAGTATTGTGTCAGCTGAAAATAATGACAGTTTTACTTCTTCCTTTCCAATTTGGATGCCTTTTATTTCTTCTTCTTGTCTGATTGCTATGGCTAGGACTTCTAGTACTATATTGAGTAAGAGGGGACATCCCTGTCTTGTTCTCATCAACAACAAGATCAAGGAAGAAATCAAAAGATCCCTTGAAACAAATGAGGACACAACAATCCAAAATCTGTGGGTCACTGAGAAAGCAATCATAAGAGGGAAATTCATAGCATTACGCGTCTATCTCAAAAAAAAAGAAAAAGCTCAAATAAACAATATAACTTTACAATTAAAATAACTTGAAAAAGAACATCAAAGCCCAAAATGAGTAGAAGGAAGGAAATGATAAAGATCAGAGCAGAAATAACAAAATAGAGTAAAAAAAAAGATACAAAAGATCAATGGATCCAAGAGTTGGTTCTTTGAGAAGATAAACAAGATTGATACTGAGCATCTTTTCATGTGTCTCTGGGCCCTCTGTATGTCTTCCTTGGAGAAGTGTCTGTTCAAGTCTTTTGCCCATTTTTTAATTGGGTTTTTTGTCTTCCTGGAGTGGAGTCGTGTGAGTTCTTTATATATTTTGGAGATCAAGCCCCTGTCTGAGGTGTCATTGGCAAATATGTTTTCCCATACAGTTGGCTCTCTTTTCATTTTAATGCTGTTTTCTTTAGCCATGCAGAAGATTTTTAATTTGATAAGGTCCCATTTGTTTATTCTTTCCTTTATGTCCCTTGCCTAAGTGCCCGTCAGCAAATGAGAGGATCAAAAAACTATCGTACATTTACACAACGGAATTCTACACAGCAGAGAGAAAGAAAGAGCTTATACCCTTTGTGACAGCATGGATAAAACTGGAGAGCATTATGCTAAGTGAAATAAGCCAGGCGGTCAGGGACAAATACCATATGATCTCACCTTTAACTGGAACATAATCAACAAAAGAAAAAAGCAAACAAAATATAACCAGAGTCATTGAAATTAAGAACAATCTAACAATAGCCAGAGGGGAGGGAAGAGGGGATAGCAGGGAGAAGGGTTTCCAGGAACTACTATAAAGAACACATGGACAAAACCAAAGAGGAGGGTGGAAGCAAAAGAGGAAGGTGGGTTTGGAGGGCGTAGGAGGGTGGAGAGAAAATACAGACAACTGTAATTGAACAATAAAATAATTTAAATTAAAAAAAGATAAACAAGATTAACAAACTTTTAACCAGATATACCATGAAAGAGGACACAAATAAAATCAGAAATGAAAGAGGAGAAATAAAAACTGAATAACCAAAGAATTACAGAGGAATGTAAGAAAATATTATAAACAATGATATGCCAACACTGGACAACCTGGACAAAATGGATGATTTCCTAGAAATTTACAATCCTCCAAAACTAAATTAAGAAGAGTCAGAGAATCTGAATAGACAGAATACACATAGTGAAATTGAAGCAGTAATCAAAAAACTCCCAACAAACAAAAGCCCTTGACCAGATGAGTTTGGTAAAACATTGTGAGAAGAACTAACATCTCACCTTCTCAGACTATTTCATAAAATTCAAGAGGAAGGAAGGCTCCCAAACTCATTTTACAAGGCCAGCATTATCCTAATTCCAAAACCAGATAAAGACACTACAAAGAAAGAAAATTATAGGCCAATATCTCTGATGAACAAAGACACTAAAATCAACAAAATATTAGCAAACCAAATACAGCATTGCATCAAAAAAGATCATACACCATGATCAAGTGGGATTTATTCTGGGAATGCAAGGTTGGTACAACATTTGCAAGTCAATAAACATGATTCACCACATAAACAAAACAAATGATAAAAACCACATGACTGTATCAATAGATGCAGAAAAAGCATTTAATAAAATCCAGCACCTATTTATGATAAAAACTCTCAGCAAACTGGGATTAGATGAAACATACCTAAACATAATATAGGCCATATATGACAAATCCATTGAGTAAATTCTTTACTTAATGAGTAAAGAACTTTTTATTGAATTCTGAAATCAGTGGAAGCCACAAAAGCTTTTTAAGAAGTAAGTTTTACAATTACAGCTGTGTATTAGAAAAAGTGAAAATGGTGGTAGGGGAGTGAGAAATAGGGAAAATAATTTACTCCAGAGAAAAATGAAGAGGACTGAACTAACAGACTTATAAGGGAAGGAACAGATGCAAGGGCCTTGAAGATTTAGAAGCAAGAAACAAAAAGAGCAACTAAAGATGATTTGGGGATTTTCAGAATAGGTGACTGGAAAGATAGAAATCTTAACTAAGATTAGGAAAATATCCTGCCATATTGTAATAGCATCAGCTAATACTAGTTTGTTTCCTAGCTGTACAGTTTGCTTCCTAAGGAGACTGTCTTGCATCTCTACTTCTCTTTTCTTCACCATGACACTGTTACCTTGCATGGGTTGGACTGAGTATGAATAGTTCCATATCAATACTTGGAGACTTGAAAGCATATTCTCCATTTTAACAAAATGACAATCATATTGTTGCAAATAGATTTTGAGATAAAACAATTCTGAACAAAAATTAGTAGATAGGAAAATAAATTCAGAATGTGGCCTTTTTAAAAAATAAGCATGAGAATGTGAATGAGGAATCTGAAAGAAATATTAAATTTCTCATGGCATGAAGAATAACAAAGAGGTGTGAGAACAAATCTTGGTCCTCAGAAAGGCCATTGGGGAGTGGAAGTGAGCAGGACATACAATTGGGTTACAGATCTTGAGCACAAGAGTTCCTGGCATAAACAACCTTATTCACAAGAGGACAAAACGATCAGTCCCTGCACTCAACAAAGCACTTTATTGTTCCTTTTTTTAACTGATAACTTAGAGCAACCAATGATAAAACAACCAATCTTAACTGTATCCATGTATTAAAAATATATATAAATACACAAACAAAATATATAAACCTATTGCTTCTAAGACTTACCAGGCCACTCTTTCCCTTCCAACTAGAAATCTTAGGAGGGAAAAAGATAAAGAGGAAGTAGGAGGTTGGAGTCAAGAAAAAGAGAAAAATAAAACTGTGCAAGTTCAGCTCACTCACTCCTGCTGGGCACAAAATAGCTGTGCCAGCAAAGGACCAAGGTATGCCCAGAGGACTAGATGCCTAGCGTCACGCAGATCATGAGATAGCCTTCTTTTCCAAGGATGATTTTCCAAATCACTAATGCAGTGATTTTCAATTTTTTCTTTGTTTTTTAAGCAGGAGACCTTTCTTCAAAACTTCCATATAGAAGTTTGATGTAAAACAGATAAAAAGTAAAGCTGATCTAGCTAGAAAAAGAGAAGGAAACTGAGAGTCTCATCTGTTCAGCAACCTCTTTCTGGCATCGCCCCCAAGGAGGCATGCCTATGGAAATCCTAGGGTTCCGAGAGACAGATTCTTCCCAATTTAAATCTAATAATCTCAATTTGAGGGAAAACTTTGGTTCATACTTCTGCTTCAGTTTCTGCACCTATAAAACGTACAGTATTTACAGCTTGAAAACAGATTATGAGCCATACTAATAGTCACAAGGTCTTTAAATTATAAAAAATATTAAGTATTAGTAAATTTCTAAGACAACTAGAAAGGCATTTAGAAAATAAAAATTCTAAGAATTCTGAGAATGGAACATAGTCATGCTCAGATTGACATTTAAGACATCCTAGGGAAGTATAATAAATGTTTCTGCTGCTGTAATACTCCTCTGGGTGGGTAACAAAAGCCAAGAGGACTCTGCTTGCTCTAGGCCATTAGTAGGAGAATTTCCTTTCATTGTGTTCAAAATACACAATGCAAGTGAAGACACAAAAACATAAAAGATATAAACAATTAGAAGCTTCCATTCCCTGGCTTTTAACTGCAGTATATTTGAGACAGGTGGCTTATGCAGAACAAAAGAAGTCATGAAAAGAATGCAAACCCATCATGGTTAACAATGAATTATAATAATTTTCATGTATTACATAGTTACTATGAATTATAACAAATCCATAAGCTTTATATACATTATCTTGTCTCTTCACTTATTTTGGAGATCAAGATAGAGTTAACATGGATTATTATATGTTAGAGAACTTGGCTGAGAACAAGAATATTACTTCTACTAAGTTAAAAGGGAGGATGTGTCATTCTTGAACAATGGAACAAAAAACAAAGGCTAAGAAAGTAGATCAGGGAGACATCAGAACAGTAATGATATCATTGCTCTCATCAAACCACCATCTTTCTAGGCTGGAACACGTATCTATTTAGTAAAACAAGAGCAAAGATGTAAGTAGACTCTAACCCAGTATTGTCCAATACAGTAGGCACTAGATTTCTATGGTAATTTAAATGAAATTAAATCAAAACTTAGTGCCTTGTTCACTCCAGTCCTCACTGATTTTATGAGTTCTCTTTTCATGTACGTAAGTACCAGATCCCCAATTAGAGTGCAAATTCCTTGCTATGAGACATTCCATTTTATATATACCTTCATACTTTTCTGATATCTGACATATCATGAAGCATATACTAGATGCTTGAAAAATGTGTTCATCTAAATAATTTTTGGATTGGGAAGAAAGTCATCATTACAATAGTGGCTGAACATTTTTATAGTAGAGCAGGAAGCCAATAATTCTATATAAAGATAGAAAGTTTCAAATAAGCAGTATAATCTAATTTCATAATTTATTACCACTGATCAAACATGTAAATCATACTTAGGTTATCTGATTTCTCTCTGGTCCAATATAAATATTAGCAGTAAATGACCCTAGGCAAAGAACACTTTTAACTTTTCAAAGTGTCTTACACACAAGCCCTACTTAAATACATATTAACTTAAATTGTCTCATTTGGTTTTGTTGGGGTTCAGAACAAGTCACCCCAAGATGTGCCTCTGTGGTATGCAATTTTGGTTTTTTTTTTTAGCTAAAGGAAACCTAGACCCTATGGGCTCAAGAGAAACTTCAGCCCCCCAACCCAACCCTTTTAACTACCTAGCAGAATTTGAATTAGGGGCCTTGCCCATAATAAGAGATTACCAGAGATAACTTTTCTGACCTATCTATCGGGCAGGGCACACTACTAATTACTGAACATCTGTTCTTCTTATGTCCCTGCAATGACCTTCTGAAGCCCCAACATGCCTTATCTCATCCTTAACTCAAAATGTCATATATATATCATTTTCCCTGTCTGCCTCTAAACCTCCCAGGTATGTGGGGGTCTTTGTCTCTCTCATGTATGTGGGATTCTCATGCATACACATGCAATTAAATTTAATTATTTTCTCTTGTTAATCTGTTTCAGGTAGATTTAATTATTAAACCAGCCAAAAGGACCTGGGAAGGTAAAGGAACGTTTCTTCCTCCTCACAGTTACATTTAGAAATATACTCACCTCACAAAAAAAAGAGAAAGAAACAAAAAGATAGTTAGAGTAAGGAAGATTCAGATACTGATTACTAGAAAGTAATGATTATATAACCTTATATATAAAAATAATTCTCCTTTATAAAAGTGAACTCTCAAATGAGTGCTAAAAGTTAAAGGTAGATAGCCTGAGGCATAACTTAATTTTTATTTTCATTCACTGATTTAATTATAATTGCGTATAAAGGAATTAAGAAAATTAAGTAACTAAGTAAGCCTAAAATCTTTTTGAGGGCCTGATAATCAAAAGGTCACCAGCTCTATTCCCGATCAGGGCACATGCCTGGATTGCAGGCCAGGTCCCCAGTTGGGGGTATGTGAGAGGCAACCAACCACATGCCAATGTTTCTTTCCCTCTCTGTCTCCCCCCCTTTCTCCCTCCCTTCTTCTCTCTCTAAAATTAAATAAATAAATAAATAAAATGAAATCTTTTTGATAAATTACTAATTCAGCAGTAGGAAACAACTATTTTAATAAGCAGCTACTAAGGGAAAACAATTTGAGAAACATAAGAGAGTTTTATTAAGTGCAGTTAATTACCAGAAAATTAAGTTTCAACAGGTAGAAAAAGATCTATAGCACAACTAAACCCCACCAAGACAGATTCAGCAGGAAATCCTAAATCTCTCATTTCAGCTGTTAATGCTATTCTAACAGGCTTCCAATAATGTTTCAACTTCCTCACTGACCACCAGAAGGAAAGAAAAGCCATTACCTAAGGATGTTGGGATGCGAGAGTCTATTCATAAGCTGCACTTCCTTCAGCATGTTTGCCCGGTTACTACTCAGCGTGTTCATCTTAAGAGCCATCACCTGACCAGAAGCTCGGTGACGCACCTGGAAAATAAAAAAGAACAAGAAAAGAGGCTCAAGGGCAGCAGGAATATATGAGGTCAAAGTCTCCACATGTAGAACATGCCAATTTAGATAAAACAGACAGGGTAGGGAATGTTTTTCTGTAAACTCTGCAATTATATCAGGGTCTCACTTCCATTAATGAAGATGAATTTATTCCATCCAAGACCAAAATTGTTTCCAACTAATCTGGCCAGAGAAACACTGCTAAATAACACCCCAAGAAAGAATGTCATGGGTTTTGTTTGTTTTTTTTTTAGTATCTTATAGAAAATGGGGGAAATTTATTAGCCTGGTTCCTTATGGCTAACATTGCCAAATCTTAGGACACGATGAGGAAAAAGTCCCTTTTATGGAATTTAAGTGTCCACAGAAAAGATATACGCACAGGCCTTGTATAACTCTAAATGAACAATAAAGCTGTCTTTATAGGACACTAAAGATACAACCTCAAAGTCTCCCTCAAGCATGATAAAACATATACCTATAAGAAAAAAAGCATTTCATGTTAAATATAGAAAGAAGTTGGTAAACCTTTTAAAGCTAATATTGTAGTAACTCATCCCAAAATACTTTGTAATCATTTATACACACTCAAGTCAGATACATAAGCCACACAACTTACACTATTTCCCATACACACACAGGAAAGTTCACTTCTAAAACATTCATCCATTATAGAATTCTATTTTACATGAAAAAATATTGTTTTATAATTTCAATCCACACTCCACAGGTTTTGAAATACACAACATTTTACTTACAAGAAACTTAACTATGTTTCACCCTCTAAATGTGGTCATAGTAGAGGCAAAATGAGACTATCAGAGAAAATAGTTTGTCTTACCCAAAAGAAGCTCAATTACTCACTGAGATGTGCATTCCCTACTGAGAAATTATGAATGAGGCAGTAGAAAAATAAAGTACCAAGGACCTCATTACTCTACGGTTCAAAAAAATTTCATTTCAGATCTTATGCAACAGGGACTTACTATGCAAAAATGTCATCATCCTATGGACTTTTAGAGTAATATTTTAGTATGTTACACTTGACCAAGTGGAAATTCCAATAGAAAACATGACAATCTACTTAACTCTTCAATCTCCAGAAATTCCTTGAAATGACAGTAGCCCAGAAGTTTAGCATATCTATTAATACAGGGCAGACATCACAGCTTATGGTAGAATTCAAAGAAACAATGTTTTAGAGTAGCCAGAGAGAAGAAGGGGAAGGAGAAAGGAAAACACTCAGAGCCACAGAAACGCTGATCAGAAAAATGGAGGCAGAACATTGGCTGTCTCTCCCCTCTTCTAGATCACTTAGTGAGATTTGGGACCCAACTCTCTTTCTAGTGCATCAATGATTCTGTTGTCATGTACCTCGTGACTGATAAAAGAGAACTGGCCTTCCTTTTCAGATCCTGCGTGGATAAGTTAAAAGAGACATTTATATACAAAGAACACCCTGACAGTATTTTTCCAACTCTATTTACAGAAGACATCTGTATTTTAATAAGAACTCTCTGCATTCTGAAAGTCACTATTCTTTCTTTTTCCATCACCTGAAAATTATCACTCTGAGTTCTTAACAAAATGTCTGCTTTAAGACAGTTTGACATTAAAACAATGTGTGAAATTTAGGAATAAACAATCTGTGTTTCAAACTAATGACAAAGAACCCTACTTCCTTAAGCAAGTGTGCAAGATAATGAACATATTCATAAATCGTATTTTGTCTTTCATCTGCATAAAATATCCTTCTCCTTTCTTCTAGCTTCTCAAATTCTACTTACGGTATCTTTCAAGCCACACTCAAATATTCCATCCTTGCTGAAGCCTTCCTTGATTCTTTCTGGAAATTATTTGTGGTTTCCTTCTTTCTACTACCTCAGAACAACATTCATTACACCAGTATACCACTCATCACATAGTTCTCTATATAAATATCTTCTCACTAGGCTATAAAGCATCTTGAGACCAGGAAGTACTTGTCTTACAGTGCCTAGAAGGCCTGGAACATCATACAGGCACAGTAAAAACAACAGTTAAATGATACTTCTAATATAATTTTTAAGAGCCAGTGAATCATTTATTTATGCAGATTACTTCTTTGAGGGCGAGTGGTGGGGAAGAGTGCTTTTCTTTTTTTGATGGCAGAGGATGGAAGGAGAATGGAAACAGAAAAGTAGTATAAGAAAAAAAAGAAAAAAGAAAAGTAGTATAAGATTTGGTCAAAGTTTTCTGGAGTTTACCATGTAGAAAAAGATAAACAATAAGCTATATGGCTGGTCAGATAAGAAAGAGAATAAAGAATAAAATATAGCACATGAGGCATTTTATATAGATGCTTCAGGGATGAGCACTTAGGGAAAAATCTCATGGAACTTCAGTGAAATCTCAAAGGATTAATAGGTTTGGATAGATTTTTTTCTTTCTTTTTTTTCCCTCCATGTCCACCCATTCACAATACAGACCAGGCAAAGGGCCTGGGCTGAGATGTATAGGGGGTGGGTTTACTCTGCGCCTCCTCTTTCTGTACAGGCAGTGTAAGAACACAGCCTGTGGTAAGCACCGGGAGGCCTAGATTTTTTTTTTAAGTATAGAATAGACTACACTCTATACTTTAGAATATAGAATATACTCTATTCTAAAGTATAGAATACAGGACGAAAAAAAGTACCATCAAATATGAGGTCCACAAAACGTGGAGAACCTGCCTTAAATGCAGAAGGATCTTCATTCCAAGTTATCAAAACCACAAAAACTAATTAATGTGCTCAAATATGCTTAGATTCTCAGGGTAAAGGAAAGGTCTAGTTCAGCTTAAGTTTGTCCCCTAAACAGAGATCACTGTTACTACTACTAAGAGGATTCCCAAGAGACTAATATCTTTAAATACCTTTTAAAATAAAGTTAAGAGCCCTGACTGGTGTGCCTCAGGGCATTGGGCATCATCCCTCTGACCAAAAGGCTGCCAGTTGGATTCCTGGTCAGGGCACATGCCTGGGTTGTTGGCCAGGTCCCCCACTGAGGGCATGTCAGTGGCAACCGATGGATGTTTCTCTTGCTTCTTTCCTCCCTCCCTTCTCCTCACCTGAGGATATATTTATTGATTTTGGAGAGAGAAAGAGAGAAACATCAATTGGCTGCTTCCCATAAGCACCCAGCCCAGGGATCAAACCTGCAAACTAGGTATATGACCTGACCTGGGATCAAACCCACAATCTTTTGTTGTACGGGACAATGCCCTAACTGACTGAGCCACTGGCCAGGCTTTATGGGATATTTTAACCTACTTCTTAGAGAGTAAAATCTCAAGCAGAAAAGCAATGAGTATGGATATGGTACATATTAATAAAATTGAAATGCTTGATCTAATCCTACCAACAAAGACAGATTTTATTTTATTTTTCAAGCATACATGAAAAAAATTGACCAAAATGCATCTCAAAAAATTTCAAAGAATTAATGTAGTTTTTGAACCACATTCTTAGAGCCTATGAAATAAAATGAGAAATCAATAGTAAAAAGATAATTAAAAACAAGAATAACCCTGGCTGGTGTAGCTCAGTGGATTGAGCGCGGGCCTGCGAACCAAAGAATCACAGCTCGATTCCCAGTCAGGGCACATGCCAGGGTTGCAGGCCAGTTCCCTGCAGGGGACGCACTAGAGGCAACCACACATTGATATTTCTCTCCCTCTCTCCTTCCCTTCCCCTCTAAAGACAAATAAATAAAATCTTAAAAAAAAAAAAAAAAAAGAATAGTGGACAATACTAATTCTTCACCCAACATTTTAGATGGCAATCCAGCAATTTTCCTTGCCACTAGAGTAGGCCAGGTGACTGAGTTCTGAAGAGATTAAGTAGGAATTTCTAGGTAGGGATTTTGAGAATGCTACTGGTTTCCTGGTGAAATTGTCCTTTATCCTTCCCCTTTTTTATAGACTGGAGCAAAGATATGTGGTGTTTGCATCAAAAAAGTAGCTATCTTGTAAACAAAAGGACAAAAGCCACACACTATAGACACAGGAAGCTATAAAAAGATTGGATTGTTGACTTCCTTTAGCAGATGAGCAGCACAGGAATTTCTCAAGATTTCTTGAGAAAAAATAATCTCTTATTTGAATAAGCCACTATGTCCAGGTTTCTGTAACTTACTGCCAAAGACAATCCTGATTTGCAAAAGATTAAAAAATGAGTTAGAGTTCAAATAAAGATACTAGAAAACAAAGTATAATAAAGAGCCCTGGCTGGTGTGACTCAGTGGGTTGACTGTGGGCCTGTGAACCGAAGGGTCTCGGTTCGGATCCTGATCAGGGCACATACCTGGGTTTCAGGCCAGGTCCCCCATACAGGGCGCACAAGAAGCAACCACACTTTGGGGTTTTTCTCCCTCTCTTTGTCTTTCCCTTCCCTTCTCCCCAAAAATAAATGAATAAAATCTTTAAAACAAAACAAAAAATAAAGACAAAAGCAAAAATTAATGAAATAGAAAACAGAAACAATAGAGAGATTGAACAAACAAAAAGCTGATTTGGTGGAGAAAAAAAACAACTAATGAAATGAAGAAACAAAGCTCCAGGGATTCTGGACCAAGACAAAAATCTTTCATTTTCTAGTCCCTGCCTACTGTTGTAGAGTATCACAGGTTTGCCATTCCTTACATGTACACACCAGACTTGAAACAAACCCACGTTCTCACTATTCTTAGACTACTCCATGCTCACATTCCTGGGTCTCCATGCGTGCTTTTCCTCCTGCTTGAAATGCACTTTCCTGCTTGTGCACCAGACAAGCTCTCTTCTCCTTCAAGAAAACTCAAAGGTGAACTTCTCTGGGAGGTCTTTTTAGGCCCCTTCAATAAGGTTTGTACTGGTGCCTGGTGTTATATTCCTTAGCACTTTATGCATACTTCCACACATTTAGCAGCTATGTATTGAGCAATTTCAGGCTCTTGCTAAAGGCTCATCTTTAGCAAACACCGTTTAAATAACATTTCCTGTCTTCCACCCTAAGCAAAGAGCTCTTTTATGGCAGGATTTTATTTATTTTTCTATCCCTAACATCTAGCTCAAAGTCCTACACCTCATAAGAATTAACTAAATATCAGCTGCATAAATAAATAAATGATTAAGATAGCACATAACCCCAATGTTTATGCTGGAATAAAAAAATCAGCAGAGTGCTATGAGATCACAAAGGGGAAGCCAACCAACACTCTCATTTGCCTCACGGTAAAATAATACACTCTAGAATCAGCTTTAAAAAAACTGTTTTTCACCAATCCAGAAGAACCTATGCACCCCAATGTTCATAGCAGCACAATTTACAATAGCCAAGTGTTGAAAGCAACCTAGGTGCCCATCAGTAAATGAATGGATCAAAAAACAATGGTACATTTACACAATGGAATTCTATGCAGCAGAAAGAAAGAAGGGGCTCCTACCCTTTGCAACAGCATGGATGGAACTGGAGATCATTATGCTAAGCGAAATAAGCCAGGTGGTGAAAGACAAATACCATACAATCTCACCTTTAACATAAACCTAATCAACAAAAGAAACAAACAAGCATAATATAACCAGACACTGAAACTGAGAACAGGCTGACAGTGACCAGAGGGGAGAGGGGAGGAAATTTCAGGGGGAAAGGAGAAGGGTTTAGAGGAACAAGTATAAAGAATACATGGACAAAAACTAGGGTGGGGGGTGGAAATGGGAGGGAAGTGGCGAGGGCTGGGGCGGTGGGCTGGGATGGGAGTAAAAGAAAACTGTACAAGAACGACAATTAAAATAAAAATTTTTTAAAAATTGTTTTTATCCTCACCCAAGAACATTTTTTCATTGCTTTTTAGAGAGAGAGGAAGAGATAAAGAAACCAGTGCGAGAGAAGCATGAATTGGTTGCCTCCCACAAGCACCTGGATCCAGGATCGAACCCACAACACTTCGGTTACAGGACAACACTCCAACTGAACCACCCCAGCCAGAGCTAGAATCAGCTTTTTGTAAGATCTTTCACATGCCTTCATACATATCATACTTACAGAAATACTTTTATGCATTGAGTGAATCCAAGTTGTCCACACAACTTATGCACTTCCAGTTTTTGTTTTACCAGCTGGATTATCAACTCAAGTAAAGGATCTTGGGAGATATTTATGCATAACAATATGCACACAGTAAAATTTGCTACCTGATAAATTATCCCTTGATGCCACCTAGTCCTGAGCTTAGCCCACAGAGACAATTGCAAAATTCTTTACTAATTAGCAGCCCAAGTTGCCATTTCAGCTCTAGAAAAAATATTACATGTTCTGAATATGGACAACAGCTACCATCATACACTATTGTGGTGAGCCTTAAGCTACATGTAACACAAATGCAGAGTCTCATTTAAAACATGTTTTACATGCCCCAAAACACTGATCCTCCCCAGAGATTCCTTTCTGAAACCCCTTGTACCTCAAAGAGTTTGCAAAACCAGATAAATGCAACAAGAAAAACAATAGGAAATTTAGCAAGAAGCCATTTTGACGGACAGTAAAGATATGCAACAAAGCCCATTTGTGAGGTGCAGAGCTCTAAGAAGCACTGGAGTGCTATCATCCTCTCCCTGCCAGGCTTTTCAATGCTAAACTCCTTGAAAAGTGGGGGTGGGAGGTGAGGAGGGATTTTTTTTTCTTCTTTATTCTTTTGTCTTATAAACTTCTGTAACAGGGTGTCAGCCCCTCTGAATTTGTGTCTGAATTTGAATTTGTATTTGGTAGGTAAGGCAGCTTCCCGATCTTTAGGAATCTAATCCAACTTCTGCTTGCCTCTATTTTTCTTCTTCTCCACTCTCCTCAAATAAAGGTACTTCTCAAGGCTCAGGCCTTGCTGCTCTAGTCTTCTCTGTCCATACTCTTTCCTTGACTGTTTCGGACATTGTAAACATTTTTCCGATGGTTAAAAAAATTCCTACATAACACTGCTTTTATGCCAGAGTAATTCCGTACAATTAAGGGTTTTCTCTCTATCATTCTTCCTCAATACCATTCTTGATTTTGAGGGTTACCTCAGTTCTCAGACCACCTGGGGCAGTTTAATTCTGAAATGGCGGGTTTGATATGAGGAGACAGACAAGCACACAGACAGACACACACACACCACACATCTTGCTCATGGATGTTTTGGAGTTGATGTGGTTCAGAACTCCCTATTTTGTTTCCCAAATGGCCTTGGTATAAACTGACATCTCAGTCAGAGCAAAAACTGAAAACTGGTATGTTAGAAATGTTAATAGGCTTTCTCCTAACCCTCACCCTCAAATAAAATATGTATTATCCTCACATCATCCTCACTGTCTAGTTCCTAAGTCATCTTACAAAAACCTTAACTCTTTTCCGGTTATTAAAACATGCATGTAGTAATTACATGTTGTTAGCATGGGACCACCTGGTATTAATGAAAACAGTTTTTATAGTGAGGTCTCAAAAAAGTACACAGAGACAGAAAAAGAACAGCCATGAAGTAAAAACAGACAATTTCGGGAAAATCCATGCATATTTGTAGATTCAGATTGCAGCATGATCACATTTAAAAGAGAAAAGATGAGACTTCCGGCCAAGATGGAGGCGTAGCTGGACATGCTGTGCTTCCTCTAACAACCAAGATTAAGGACAACAAAAATATAGAACCACAAAAAAAAAAAGAAAACCCAACCAGGACAAAGAGAAAATTGAATAGTGAGGGAGTTCCACAACATTCACCCAGACAGGTAAGAGGGGCGGAGTCTGCGGCTGGGGGGGAGTCAGTCCCAGCGGAATAAGCTGGTATCCCTGGCACGCAGTTGCTCCAGGTGCACAGGGAGCGGCGTTGCCAACTGGGAGCAGACCCAGAGAGGCGTACAAGGTGGCTGGCCTCGGACACTCATTCACGCACAGATAAACCAAGCGAAAACGGGCAGCAAGACAGACTGCGCGACACAGGGCCCCAGCACCGGGAAGTGAAGCCTAAGTACCCATTGAAAACACTTGTGGGGGTAGAGGTGCCGGGAAGGAGTCCCAGCCTCACAGGGGAGTTAGCTGGGGAGACCTGTGGGGTCCTGGAGCGTGCACAGGCCCACCCACACGGAAGTCAGCACCAGAGGGAAATACATCAAATTTCCCCAATTTGATACGGTAAAGAGACTGAGGGGACTGGAAGCTGAGAGAGAACGCAGAGCAAGCGCCATTGTTCCCTCTTGGACCCCGCCCCCACATCCAGCATCAAAACCCAGCTACCTGGCTGCCCTGCCCTGGGGACGCCTAAGGCTCTGCCCCTCACTACATAACAAACCCGACCAGACAAAAACAAAAACAAAACAAAACCAAGGATGGCTCAGATAGGAGAGCAGACTGGGGCCCTGGAGCTGATTCATCTGAGCGACCAGGAGGTAGTCAACCTATCAGATGCAGAGCTCATAGCGCTGGTAGCCAACCTATCAAAAGCACAGTTCAAAGCTCTGGTGATTAGGAAGCTCACAGAATTTGTTGATTTTGGTCGCAAATTAGAGGAACAAATGGAGGCTACAATAAGTGAAATGAAGAAAAACACACAGGGAACCAACAGTGATGGCAGGAAAACTGAGACTCAAATCAATGGAGTGGACCAGAAGGAAGAAAGAAACAAATAAAAACAGAAATGAATGAAGAAACAAAAATTCAAAAAAATGAGGAGAGGCTTAGGAACCTCCAGGACATCTTGAAATGTCCCAACATCCAAATTATAGGGATACCAGAAGGGGAAGAGGAAGAGCAACAAGTGGAAAACTTATCTGAACAAATAATAAAGGAGAACTTCCCCAATCTGGCAAAGGAAATAGACTTCTAGGAAGTCCTGGAAGCTCAGAGAGTCCCAAAGAAGGTGGACCCAAGTAGGAACACACCAAGGCACATCATAATTACATTAGCCAAGATTAAAATGAAGGAGAGAATTCTAGAAGCAGCAAGGGATAAAGGCAGAGTCACCTACAAAGGAGTTCCCATCAGACTGGCAGCTGATTTCTCAAAAGAGACCTTCCAGGCAAGAAGGGATTGGAAAGAAGTATTCCAAGTCATGAAAGTCAAGGACCTACATCCAAGATTGCTCTATCCAGCAAAGCTGTCATTTAGAATGGAAGGGAAGATAAAGTGCTTCTCAGATAAGGTCAAGTTCAAGGAGTTCATCATCACCAAACCCTTATTATATGAAATGTTAAAGAGACTTATCTAAGAAAAAGAAGATAAAAAATAGAACAGTAAAAAGACAGCAAACTCACAGATATTAACAACCTCACCTAAAACAAAAGCCAACTAAGCAAACCACTAGACCAGGAGCAGGAACTCAGAAATGTAGATCACATGGAGGGTTAGCAACAGGGGAGTGGGAGGAGGAGAGAGGGAGAAAAGGTACAGAGAATAAGTAGCATTGATGGTGGGTAGAAAATAGACAGGGAGGGCAAGAATAGTGTGGGAAATGTAGAAGCTAAAGAACTTATGAAACAAGGTCATGAACTAAAGGGGAGAATGTGGGTGGGAGGGGGTGTGAAGGGTGGAGGGAAATGATGGGGGAGAAATGGGACAAATGTAATAGCATAATCAATAAAATATAATTTTAAAAAATAAAATAAATAAAAGAGAAAAGATTCACTCTTGCAAATTTCACAAGTTATAGTTTGAGAGGCTAACAAATTGTAGTCAGCTAGGACACTGATATCACTGCAGGAACACGAGAATTTTGAGATCCAGAATCTTAATTCTCAAAGCAGACAAGTCTACCAGAGAACACAAAATCTTTACCTGCCCAAACACAAAAATAAAACATCCTAGAACAAAATAACACTCACATACCAAAATGTTCCACTTACTTTCCTTATACCACAACTGTTAATACTGCTGTAGATTTCGGGTTGGTGCTAAATAAAACATGTATAACCATGAATGTGAATAAATCAATTGTTCAGGCCCAAGCAGATGGCAACTATCTGGCTCTTTTGGTTTATAAATGTACTGTATCTTATAGCTTGGGCATTTCCATACATAGTGCTGTTAATTTAGGACAAATATACCAAGGGTGAAAGTGAGAACTTAAGCCTCTATCTTATATAACTAGTTACATACTTGCCACACAAACTGAATCAGGTTGAACTCCACATATATATTTTTGGAATATAAATAGTACACATACATAAGGTGTACACACACACACACACACACACACACATACACACGCATTATATTTTTGGAATGCTATATGCATAAAGCCCTGGCTGGTGTGGCTCAATGGATTGAGCACTGGTCTGACAACCAAAGAGTTGCCGGTTCAATTCCCAGTCAGGGTACTTGCCTTGGTTGCAGGCCAGGTCCCCAGGAGGGGTCACACAAGAGTCAACCACACACTGATGTTTCTCTCCCTCTCTTGCTCCCTCCCTTCCCCTCTGTCTAAAAATAAATAAATAAAAGCTTTAAAAAAAAGAATATAACACAAATATATAAAAGTTAATAAACTAATCTCTTTCTTGTATACTGGATCAAACTTACATGTATCATTCCATTTATCAATTAGGTATACAGGAATTCAAATCTCAGCTGTACCATTTACTTGTTGTGATATATTTGGCAAAATACTAAACTTTTTTTAGAAGATTTTATTTATTTGTTCGTTTGTTTATTTGTTTGTTTTAGAGAGAGGGGAAGGAAGAGAGGAAGGGAGAGAAACACTGATGTGTGAAACATCAATCAGTTGCCACTTATACTCCCCGCAACCAGGGGCCTGGCCCACAACCCAGGCATGTGCCCTGACTGGGAATCAAACCCACTGGTTTGGGAATCAAACCGAGACCTTTTGGTTTGCTGGATGACACCCAATCCACTGAGCCACACCAGTCAATGCCTAAACATTTTTGAACCTCAGTCTCCTCATTTGTATAATGAAAGTGTAACTGCTCATAGAGTCGTTGTGGTAATATAAAAAGATAATATATATAGGTTGTTTAACACAGTATTAGTACAAAGAACTCAACATATCTTAACTGCATACATAACAGAAATAATAACTAGCCCTCACACAGGGTATATTATGTGCTGGACATTATTTTAAGTACTTTACATATACAAAACCATTATATCTCCTCAACAACTCCGTACTATAGGTACTATTAAATTTATGACAGAGACTTAATACGGACAGAAATCTGGAGGGCCTATGGGAGGAGGTAGGGCCTGTGACAGGACCTTTCACACTCTATACCATCCTAAGAGTCCTCTGAAAGAACTCTATGTTTATAACATCGCTTTATGATCGGAACAGCTCCTCCCCGTAACTTCCTCCTCCCCTCTGCAAAGTGCATCCTCAGTCTCTGTCTGCTTCAGTTTGGGCACATGGCTCATCACATCTGCGTGCACCAAACTGCAGTCCTGTCTTTTTCCTGAATAAATCCTTTTTGGTGACAGAATACCTAGTCAATTTTTGTTTTATGGTTAACAATACTATTATTTATATCCATTTTGCAGATGAAGAAACCAGGGCTCAAAAGTCAAGTAACTTCCTTAAGTCAGAAAGTATTGTAAGTGGTAGAGCCAAGATTCTAGCTCTAGAGTCTTTCTCAATGTATTTTATATATGTGTGTGTTTTTCTTTTCTTTTTTTCTTTCTTCTTTCCTTTCTTTATTTTTAGAGAGGGTGGAAGGGAGGGAGAGAGGGAGAGGAACTTCAGTGTGTGGTTGCCTCTCACATTCCTCCAACCAGGGACCTGACTTGCAACCCCAGGCATGTGCCTTAACTGGGAATCGAACTGGCAACCTTTTGGTTCACAGGCAGGCATTCAATGCACTGAGCCACACCAGCCAAGGCTGTATTTTTTTTTTCCTTATGCAACAAATATTTAGTAAGTTCCCTTTTACTGGTAGATTTTGTGTTAGTACTAAAGATAAGAGATGAAAAACACAGGGAATTTTGATCTGACAGAAAGACAAACATGTAAATAAGCCAATAAAATGTATCAGTTCTGATAAAGTCTGTTCAGGGTATACATGAGGTAAAAGGGGGGAACAATCATGATATGAAAAATATGATAATGGTAAAAAAGAAGGCATCTGATTTCATATCACCACCAAAAATTACATCAGCCCTGGCCGGGTAGCTCAGTTGGTAAGAGCATCATCCCGACATGCCACAGTTGCGGGTTCTGTCCTGGTCAGAGCACAAACAGGAATCAACCAATAACAAATAAATGCTTCTCTCTCTAAAATCAATTTTAAAAAAGATAAAAATAGCCCTGGCTGGTGTGGCTCAGTGGACTGAGCAATAGCTGTGAACTAAAAGGTCACTGGCTCAATTCCCAATCAGGGCAGGTGCCTGGGTTGTGGGCCAGGTCCCTGGTTGGGGGAGTGCGAGAAGCAACATATGAATGTTTCTCTTTTTCCCTCCCTTCCCCCTCTCTAAAAATAAATAGAATCTTTTAAATAAATAAAAATGAAATCAGATCTGCCCTGGCAGGGTGGCTTGGTTGGTTAGAGCATTGTCCCATTATGCCAAGGTTGCGGGCTCCATCCCTAGTCAGGGCACATTCAAGAATCAACCAATGAATACATAAATAAGTGAACAAATCCCTACCTCTCACTTGTTCTCTCTCCCCCTTCCTCTCTCTCTCTAAAATAAAAAAAAAAAAAAAAATGAAATCGCATCTAAAAAAGAGTGATTTGATGTGAGATCAAATTTGAAATGTTGTATAAAACTAAAATAGAGAAAATAACATCAAAGATAACAAAAGCTACTATTTGCTTGATGGATTAGACATTGTACATGGTATTCTATATATGTCACTTGATCCTTCCAACACTACAAGGTAGACATTGTTATACAGGGTATAGTGAAAAAGAACACAAACTTTGAGCTCATTTTAGGTTAAAATTTCATCAAATCTCTCTTTTACTCACTAACACAGATATACACATACACATACTGGTTCTCTTACCTTTCTTTCTACTCCTACTCAGGCTCCTTTGTCAGCTCTTCCTTCCTCTACTCAACCCTTAAATACTGGAGTGCCTTAATGCTTGGTCCCATGCCTTCTTTTTTGCTGCCTATTTACAGTCCATATATAATCTCATTCATACCCATGGCTTTTGTTACTTTATGTTAATGGCTCTTAAACTGACCATCTTCTGAGCTCCATCATTTCTTTCTATAGGTTCCATAAGGATCCAAATTAATTATTACTCATCTACTAGATGCAGAGTTCAATGGTTGTAAGAATGCTCAATGAACTCAGTGAGAACTTCAATGGTATTAAAAAAGACATGGAAACCATAAAAAAGAACCAGTCAGAAATGATACACTAACTGAAATGAAGAATAATTTATAACTTCCAGTCAAGATGGAGGCATAGGCTAACATACTTCACTTCCTCAGACATCTACAGCAAAAATTACAACTAGACTACAAAACAAATATCACTAAGACTCATGGGAAAATCAAGCTGTATGAAAGTCTGACAACCAAGGATTTTTAAAGAAGCCACATTCATCCGGATGGGTAGAAGGAGCAGAGACACAGTAATGCATGGAGAGGTGGGAGAGATGCATGAGGCATGGAGACATAGAGTAACATAAAGAGGTGGTAGGATGGACCATCCGGCATTCACATGCGGTGGATAAAAATCAGGAGGGTTACCTTGGGAGCAAGGGATCCCAGCTCCAAACCAGACCACCCAGCCCAGGATTCCAGACCCAGGGAGATAAGTCCCCATAATTTCTAGCTGTAAAAACCAGTAGGGGTTGGGCAGCAGGAGAAACTGCAGGATTCTCAGGGGATTCCTCTTCAAGGGCCGCAAAGCTCTCAGGACCTACATTCCAAATCAAATCAAATTTGGAACATAAAGAAGAAAAAAGTATTCAATCAGAACAGTGAGAAGAAAAAAGAATTTAAAAACACTAGGGTACACTAAAGGAGCTTCTGGGACATCTCAAAACATACCAACATCCAAATCATAGGGGTGCCAGAAGGAGAAGAGGAAAAACAACAAATTAAAAACTTATTTGAAAAAATAAGGAAAGAAAACTTCCCTAACTTAGGGAAGGAAATAGACATACAAGTCCAGGAAGCACAGAGTCCCAAACAAGTTGCACCCAAAGAGGACCACACCAAGACACATCATAATTAAAATGCCAAAGGCTAAAAATAAAGAGAGAATCTTAAAAGCAGCAAGAGAAAAGGAGACAGTTACCTACAAAGGAATTCCCATAAGACTGTCAACTGATTTCTCAAAACAAACTTTGCAGGCTAGAAGAGACTGGCAAGAAGTAGTCAAAGTAATGAAAGGCAAAGACCTACAACCTAGATTACTCTACCCAGCAAAGCTATCACTTAGAATGGAAGGGCAGATAAAGTGCTTTCCAGATAAGGTAAAACTAAAGGAGTTCATCACCATCAAGCCATTATTATATGAAATGCTAAAGAGAGTTATATAAAATAAAGAAGATCAAAACTATGAACACTAAAATGGCAACAAATTCACAACTATCAATAACTGCATCTAAAAAAACAAACTAAGCAAACAAGCAGAACAGGAACAGAATCATAGATATGGAGATTATCTGGAGGGTTATCAGCAGGGAGGGGGAGAATGAGGGATAAACTGCAGAGAAGCAGTTCTTATTTAAGAAGCATAATTGGTAGGTATAAAATAGACAGGGGAATGTTAAGAATAGTATAGGATATGGAGAAGCCAAAGAAGCTAGAGAGCTAAAGTACAGAGAGATCTCATTCGGTAATAGAGAGTAGTTGAACCCTGGCTGGTGTGGCTCAGTGGACTGAGCACCAGCCTGTGAACCAAAAGATCCCTGTTCAATTCCCAATCAGGGAACAAGCCTGGGTTGCCAGCCAAGTCCACAGTTTGGGGCATTTGAAAGGCAAGCAATCAATGTTTCTTTCTTTCTCTCTTTCTCCTTCCCTTCTTCTCTCCCTAAAAATAAATAAATAAAATCTTTAAAAAAAAGAGTAGTTGAGTTATCTCAAGAAATTTGAACAGTTATCTTCCTAGAAAGTTTCCTTCCAATCAAAGTTCCAAACAAAACAAGCACTGATATAAAAAGAAAGTAAAAGCCTTCTACTATTTCTACTGTATACCAGCAGAAGCACTCTTAATTTGAAACATTAAACAGGTTTTTAGCCACTGCTAACCTGGTGCTGAGTATATTTTCCACTTACCTGAGGGTGAAAGGCTGGGGCCATTTGGTTTTAAGTTTTTCTCTCTTACTCAACAAATGTACACACCACTTGTGCCACCTCCATTTACACACAACTCAGTTCTTCCCTAAATAAATTTCACAAACATCCAAAATATTCCAAGTCATTCTCCTAGAAACAATGAAATTACCCTAATTTCTGTATTATAATTTTAAAAAATAAAAACAATTAACAAAAGAAAATATATGAAACTCACAAATGGTTTTAAATGTAAATCAACTCTTTTGGTTTTTAAAAGCATATTTTTTCCAAATTCAGTAACAGAGACTATAAAATATTTTCAACTTTTCTAATACTTGTAGACTAGGAATTTATAGCCTTAACATTACTGACATTTTGGGCCAGAAATATTTTGTTGCGGAGAGCTCTCCTGTGCCTTGTAGGATGGTTAGCAACATCCCTGACCCCTATCCTCTAATGCCAGTAGCACCCCCTACCCAGTATGACAACCAAATATATTTCCAGACATTGCCAAACAACCCTTGGCACATGCCCCATTCATGGGCAGAACCCACAACCCAAGTATGTGCCCTGATTGGGATCAAACCTGTGACCTTTTGGTTTATGGGACAACACTCCAACCAAGTGAGCCACACTGGCCAGGGCTCAAACAGATATTTTTACAGCTATACAACTAAATAAGATTACTTAGGATGAGATAATTTTTTTTAATTTTTTTAACATTTGATTTATTAATCTTTATAGGGGAAGGGAAGGAGAGAGAGAGAGAGAGAGAGGGGGAGAAACATCAATGTATAGTTCCCTCCCATGAGTCCCTTGCCAGGAACTGGCCTGCAACTCAGGCATGCGCCCCGACTGGGAATCAAACTGCGATCCTTTGGTTCACAGGCCCGTGCTCAATCCACTGAGCCATACCAGCCAGGGCTGGATGAGATAATTTTTTTTAATAATTTTTGGTAAAGAAAATGACAAATTATTCTAATTATAATTCATAGGACTACTGACCCACACAGTGTACAATGGAGATCATGACCTCCCCACCATGTGGCTGTTGGTTGGAGTGTCAACCCATGTACCAAAACACTGCGGGTTTGATTCCCAGTCAGGGCACAGGCCTAGGCTGCAGGCTTGATCTGTGATAGGGGTGTATGGGAAGCAACCAATGGCTGCTTCTCTCTTGCATCAATGTTTCTCTTCTCTCTCTCTAAAAAAATCAATAAAACATATCCTCGGGTGAGGATTAAAAAATAAAAAGATCATGAGGACTTTACTAGTTATGGTTTTTCATCCTTCATACAGCATAGCAGGGGTGTCCAACCCTCAGTCTACAGGCCACATGTAGCCCAGGATGGCTATGAATGCCGCCCAACACAAAATTGTAAATTTACTTAAAACATTACTCAGTTTTATTACTAAGTTTTATACTAAGTTTTATAACTTAGATATGTACATTTTCTATATTAGTGATCGCAAACTTGAGACCTGCTTGATGATTTTAAAAGATTATCAAAAAGGCTCTTGCATAATTAGGGTTATTGTGTGAGGACTTTTTTGCTTATCTGTGGTGGCAGATTCACAAAAATTATGCACGGACCTTTTTTTTGCTCATCAGTTCTCATTAATGTTGGTGTATTTAATGTGTAGCCCAAGACAACTCCAGTGTGGCCCAAAGACGTCAAACGGTTGGACACCCTTGCAGTATAGGCTAATAGTCTGTTACTTATCTAAAGCCGAGCTTCAGTACTAACTGAAGAATAGTGTATATTGAACAAATAACATAACTAAGGTCTAGTCTTACAAATTAATCACCAGCCCTGGCTGGCCTGGCTCAGGGTATTGAGCACCGGCCAGCGAACCAAAAGGTCAACAATTTGATTCCTGGTCCTGGCACAAGCGAGAGACAGCCGATCAATGTTTCTCTCGCACATCAATGTTCCTCTAGCACATCAATGTTCCTCTTTTTCTCCCTCCCTTCCTGTCCCTCTAAAAATATAAACAAATAAAATACTTTTTAAAAATTAATTACCAGAAGGTCTTAAATTCTAAGCTGAATTTTTTAATGGAATACAAATAAGCAACAGCATAAATTGATATTTCTCAATGTGAAATCATCCATCAACCAGTCTTTCTTTTGCTACCTAAAAGTTCTTAAATTATCTGCATAATAATCTACAGATAATCTCCCACATCAGAAGTCAAATATTTCCTTTTATTGCCATGAATTATACTTTTTCTTTCATTTGACTTTTAAAGCTCTGTAATCATCTGTACTTTGTAGTCAGAGATAAAAACTAACCATCCTCTACTTGTGCACTATAGTTATTAGACAAGAGGTTGGCTAACTTTTCCTGTAGAGGGGTTAGATACTAAATATCTTAGGTTCTGAGGGCCAACATGGTCACTGTTGTAACTACTCAACTATGCCATTGTAACACAAAATCAACCACAGAACACACATTAACAAATGTGTGTTCCAATAAATTTTATTTACAAAAACAAGTAGCAGTCTGGATTTGGTACAGGAGCTGTAGTTTACTGATCCTTGTATCAGACTATTACCTGTGAGAAAAAATAAATAGACCTGTCCCTCTTTCCCAGTGATAATGTTCTCACCATCATATTAACTAATTACTTCAAAAAAAATACAATTAACTAGCTTTCTACTATTTTGTAATGGGCATTCACAGTGGGATAATGCTAGACTCCATCACTTTAAACGAGGAACGACTACAAGAATCAGGTTCAGGATTGAGATTTATACTACAAACACTGTACAGAAAGCCTGAGCCAAGAAATAAAAATAAAAGCTGTTAAGTTCAGCTCCAGAACCTGTATGACCCCAGCAGAGGCACATGTGAGACCAATGTCTTGGGCCACAGCCACAATCTAGAACACAAGAACTCCAAGCAAAACATTTGCCCCTGATGATAGGAATTTTTTTTAAGATTTATTTATTTTTAATGAGAGGGGAAGGGAAGGAGAAAGAGAGGGAGAGAAACATTTATGTGAGAGAGAAACATCCATTGCTTGCCTTGTGCACGTGCCCCAACTGGGGACAGAACTTACAACCCAGTCATGCGCTCTTGACCAGAATCAAACAAGCTGACCCTTCGTTTTGCAGGTCAGCACCCAACCAACTGAACCACACCAGCCAAGGCAGATAGGCTTTCAATAAAAAATTATAAATCACAGAAGAAATGAAAAACTATAAAAAAGAACCAGCAGACAAAACAAGAGCACAATCCACACTCCAAGAGTTGCAACTAATCTGAAAGGAATTTAAACACAATAACAAACTAATTTCTAATGGTCAAAGCAAGTATATTAGAAAACCTATAATAAACAATTTTCTAGTAAAAATAATTTACCAAAATTGACTTAGAAGAAACAAAAAAAAAAATTACCCCAGAAGAATAGGAAACATTTTCAAAGTAATTGGTCAAGCATTTCACAAGAGAATTCCATCAAATATTTAAAGAATAAATTATTCCAACATTATTTCAAGCCTTTCAAGGCATAGGGAGGAAAAAAATCTTCAAAAATATTTTTGTGTAGCAAGCATAACATTGCTACCAAAACCTAACAACAAAAGCATGAAAGTGAAAACCACATACCATTTTCACAAATATCAAGGCCAAAACACCCCAGCAAAAAGAACTTAGCAGCACATTAAAGAATAATACACCAAGAATGCAAGGATGGTTCACTATTAGAGTACCTACTACTATAATTCACTTTACTAAGAGATCAAAAGAGAAAAATACTTTTATCACTATATGTATCATAGTTCCCCAGAAAACAAAACCAAAAAGAAATATACAGATAGAAAGAGATTTACTATAAGAAATTGGCTCACACGATTATGGCTGCTGAGAAGTCCCAAGATCTGCAGTTAGCAAGCTGGAGACCCAGGAAGCCAGAGGTGTAGTTCCAGTCTGAGTCCAAAGGCCTGAGAACCAGGAGAGCCAATGGTGTAAGTTCCAGTCCAAAAGGTAGCAGGCTCAAGGCCCACAAAGAGCCCGTATTTCAGTTCCAATCAAAAGGCAGGAGAATACCAATGTCCCATCTCAAGAAATTAGACAGGAGAAGTTCCCCTTTAATCATAGGAGGGTCAGCCTTTTTGTTCTATTCAGATTTTCAAATGATTGGATGAGGGCAACCCACATTAGGAAGGGCAATCTGTTCTACTCAATCTACTGATTCAAATGTTAATCTCATCAAAAACACTCTCTCTTTATCGCTCTCGCTCATGGACACAAAAGGAAGAATAATGATGGAGAACTAGACTAACCGGATATTAAAATAAAGACACTATAATTAAATTATCTTATCAGTGTGTACTAGTATATGAATAGGCAGGTCAATGCAATAGAATAAAGTCTAGAAACAGACTGAAATACTTAGGAAAATTCAGTATAAAGGTGACATTTCCAGTTAGTGAGAAAAATATTAACTATATAATAAATGTTGCTAGTACAAATGAATAGCCATCTAAAAAAATGAATTCCAGATGGATTAAATATTTAAGTATAAGTACTAAAATCATAAAGGTAATTTAAAATGAAAATTTTATTTGTAATATAGGAGTGCAGAGAGCCTTTCTAAAATAATAAAAGAAACAGAAGTCAGAAATTGAAAAATTAAAACAGTAAACAACAAAATGAACTATTTCGCCCTGGCTGGTGTAGCTCAGTGGATTGAGTGCGGGCCTACAAACCAAAGGATCGTGGCTCAATTCCCAGTCAGGGCACATGCCTGGGTTGTGGGCCAGGTCCCCAGCAGGGGCACATGACAGGCAGCCACACATTGATGTTTCTCTCCCTCTCTCTTTCCCTTCCCCTCTAAAGATAAAATAAACAAAATCTAAAAATAAAATAAAATAAAAAATTAAAAAATGAACTATTTTTACATTGCAAAAATTGTCACTAGTTTAAAAATGCAAGTTTGGAAAATATAATTCATACCATAGATATAAAAGAGTCTACAAATCATTAAGATACAAGAAAAATAACATTGTAGAAAAGTGTGTACTATGCACCATGTAGAATACTAGGCAGTAAGGATATAGCAGTGCACAAATTGATAGAGAGACAAAAACCCCTGCCTTCATTGAACTTACACTCAAGTAGCCTTCTGTCTTGAAGTAAATAAATAATAGATAATTGATATACAAATATACACACATACACTAGCACAAACACATACATATAGATGCTTATCTATGCACATAATAATCTCTAGAAGGATACATAAGAAACTGTTAAATATTGGCTGCCCCCAGGAAGGAAAACTGCATCAGAAGAATATAAATGATTTTTCATTGAATAACTTTTATACTTTTAGAGTTTGTGCCATGTGATTTTTTAAACAAATTCAATTAAAGTTAAATAAAAATAGGTTTACAAAGAAAAGCAACTAAAGGGTATTTGAAAACAAAAGAGAAGCACATTTAAGAAAAACAAACAGCCCAGGCCAGTGTGTCTTAATTGGTTGGAGCATGGTCCCAAACATTGAAAGTGTATAAGTTCGATTCCCAGTCAAGGCACATACCGAGGTTGCAGATTCAATCCCCAGTTAGGGCATGTATGGGAGGCAACCTATTGATGTTTCTCTCTCATATCTCTGTCTCTGTCTCTACCTCTCTCTCCTATTCTTTATTTTCATAAATCAACACATATAACAGTGAGAACTTTAGGTATCAATTTTTTAATTATTTCTTCATGTTCTGCTCTAGAACATTTATGATTTTAATTTTCATCCACTTGGAATTTATCCTGGTGTAAGGTATAAAAATATGATCCAAATCTATTAGTTTTTCAGATGGCTACCTAGTTATACCAACAACATTTGACTAGTTCATCTAATTTAAGATAATACCTTTACCACATACTAGAATATCATATGTATTGCAGCCTTTTTCTGGGTTTTCTGTTTTATTCCATTGGTCTGTCTATTCAAGTGTCAGATCAAACAGGAATTAGATAATAAAAGTGACCTTTCAACCCACTTGGGGGGAAAAGACATTAAAAATTATATTTAGACAATTAGCTAACCCTGTTTTAACAATAAAATTAAAAGCCTATATTTCATTTCAAACACTGAAATAAACTCAAGATGAATTAAAAATAAAAACTATCTACATTTCATCATGTCTAAGACTTTCAATATCTTGAAATTAAAATGCTTTAAAATTACTTCCAGACCTGTACCATGTGTATTAAACTTGTAAAACAGTGCTTAAATAAACACCTAGATACAACAGGACTGCATTTTTTAAGAAATTATGTATCACCATACTCTTCATGATAAAAGTGCAATGTTGTATGGAACACAATGACATTAAACCCTCTGAGCTGAAAAAAGATTCTAGACAGTTATACTCTAAATGTAAAAAGGATTTAAAAGTGCTTTAACCAATTTATTTTCAATACATCTTCCTTTTTTCAAAAGTATAACATGATAAAAGCTATGCCTACCGAATCAAGTCTGTAAGAGCCCTTTAGGTAAAAATAATAGATCTAAGTAATAAGAATTGTTACAGTTTAATTGGCAGCAGATGATTCTTATAATCAATGGTATCTTAAATTCAATAAAATATGACTTAAAAGCATTAGAAAAAATATAGCATAATATTTTCAAAAGCCTGCAGTGGGAAGGATCTCTTAGACAAAATATAAAATCCACAAGTTACAAATGAAAACATTGATAGATCTAACTACACATATTTAAAAAAAAAAAAAAAACACACAGGCAGAGAGAAAATACCTGCAACACATGTAATGAAGAACTATTATCAGGATTTCTTAAAAAAAAAATACAGGTAATAATATAAGCAAAATACATAAATGACCAATAAACAAAAAAGAACTACATTGATAACTGAAGCATACAAATTAAAATGAGTTAATAACCCTGGCACGTATGATCAATTAATGTTTGAGAGGGTGCCAAGATCATTCAGTGGGGAAAGATCAGTCTTTTCAACGACTGGTGCTGGGAAAACTGCATATCCACATGCAAAAGAATAAAGTTAGACCCTTACCTTACACCACATACAATAATTAACTTATATAAATTACAAAGACCTAAATGTAAGAGCTAAAACTATGCAACAATTAGAATAAAACATTAAGGAAAATCTTCATGATATTGAATTTGGCTAGGATTTCTTGGATATGACACCAGAAGCAGCAGCAGCACAGGCTACAAAGGAGAAAATACAGATATACTGAACTTAATCAAAGTTAAAGACTTGTGTGCATCAGCCCCAGCTGGTGTGGCTCAGTGGACTGAGCACCGGCCTGTGAACCAAAGGTATTGCAAGTTCAACTCCCAGTCAGGCACATGCCTGGGTTGCGAGGCCAGGTCCCCAGTGGGAGGCACACAAGAGGCAACCACACATTGATGTTTCTCCTCCTCTCTTTCTCCCTCCCTTCCCCTCTCTAAAAATAAATAATCTTTTTTAAAAAGTTAGATTAAGTGAAATAAGGTAGTCATACACACACACACAAAAACAAATACTACATGATTTCATTTATTTAAGGTATCTACAGTAGTCAAACTAATAGAAACAGGTAGTAGAATGGTTATTGCCAGGATGTAGAGGAAAAAAGAGGGGAAGCTGTTGTTTAATGGGTATAGAGTTTCAGTTCTGCAAGATGAAAAAGTTCTAAGGATTGGTTACACAACATTGTGAATATACTTAACACTACTTAAATGTACACTTAAAAATAATTAAGACAGTACATTTCATGTTATGTGTATTTTACCATTGTTTTTTAAAGTTATACACAGAATTATTATATGGCCCAATATTTCCACTTACAAGTAAATACCCAAAAGAATTGAAAGCAGGGATTCAAACAGATACTTGTACACCAAAGTTCATAGCAGCATTATTCACAACAACCAAAAGGTGGAAACAACCCAAATACATATCAACAGATGAATGGAAAACCAAAATGTGGTATACACACAATGGGATGTTATTCAGCCATAAAAAGGAATGAATTTTTAAAAATATTTTATTTATTTATTTTTAGAGAGAGGGGAAGGGAAGGAGAAAGAGAGGGAGAGAAACATCAATGCGTGTTTGCCTCTCTCACACCCTCTACTAGGGGCCTGATCTGGCCCACAACCCAGGCACGTGTCCTGACCAGGAATCAAACCAGCGACCCCTTGGTTCACAGGCTGGCACTCAACCCACTGAGCCACACCAGCCAGAGCAAGGAATGAAATTTTGATATATGCTACTACATGGATGAAATTTGAGGCCGTTCTGCTGAGTGAAATAAGCTGGACACAAAAAGACAAATGCTGAATGATTCACTAATATGAAGAATAGGCAACTTCATAGAGACAGAAAGTAGAATAGAGTTAACAGGGGCTGGGAGTAGGAGGACAAAGGGAGTTACTGATTAATGGGTACAAAATTTCTTTTTGGGATGATAAAAAGTTTCTGGAAACAGATAACGCACAGCATTGTAAATATAGTTAATGTCACTGAACTGTATACAAGGTTGAAATGGTAAATTTATGTCACATACATTTTACCATATTAAAAAGAAAGAGATCCCTGGCTGGTATAGCTCATGCCAGCCTGTGAACCAAAGGGTCGCTGGTTCAATTCCCAGTCAGGGCACATGCTGGGACTGAGGGCCAGGTCCCCAGTGGGGAGTGCGTGAGAGGCAATCATACATTGATGTTTCTCTCCCTCTTTCTCCCTCCCTTCCCCTCTGTTTAAAAATAAATAAATAAAATCTTTAAAAAAAATAAAAACAAATCAAAAGCAAAAAGAGAGAGAGAGAGAACAGAAAAAAAAAAAGAAAAGAAAATGGAAATGGTGGGTGGAGATAACTCTGTGGAGGTGTTTTGGTCCAAAAGAAAACAAGACAACCAGGAGTGTAGCAACAAGGGATGATTTTCTCCACTTTAAAGAAGATCGCTTCAAGGTGAAAAAAGTAACAGAATGTTTATATGCTGGTAGAGATAATTCAATAGAGAGTGAAATATGATGTAGGAAAGGGGAGAATTTCTTGGGTAATGACTTTGAGTAGTCAAATTAAAATAGAACATACCATACATATAGAAATATGGCTTAGACTGGAGCATGGATAGTTCATCCATACTGACAAGTTATAAAGGCCAAGTAAGTGGGCAGAGATGTGGGTTAGTAGCCATATGCGGTGATGGGAGGCTGTGGAAGTTCTCTTCAGCTTGCTCCAGTTTTCTGAGCCTATTAGGAAGCAAGCTCATGACTGAGACTGAGGACCAGAGAGGTTCTGGGAGTCTGATGAGAGGAGAAAAGGTATGAAATAATCTTCTGTGGGAGTAAAGGAACTTGGGAAATATGATTGCTTGGGAGAATTAAAGGCTAAATTTTATTAAAAGTAAGCAAGCAAAAACTGTACATCAGGGTATGTATGTATGTGTGTATGGGTCCAGCAGAAGTAAGGCCTGCTTGAGTGTGGTTGGTAGGGTAATAATATGGGTGTAATAATTTATAGTTTTAATTTGAACATTTCACCTAAAACGTCATGTGGTATGCTTGAGTGTGATATTGTTATGTTACAGAATTACATGCTTATGATTTTGTAATAAAAGAGTTTGTAATAAAACGGGGGCATTATTTGTGCTGGACCCTGTATATCTTCTTATATGTACATATAAATTTTTATATATGTATATAAGATGTGTCTATAATATATGCATAAGCACAGAAAAGGGTCACACATACAATTGTTAACAGCACTAATTTTAGAGAGATATAAATGAGTGGGGGGAGGAGAAAGGGAAGAGACTGCTATATAATTTGGATTTTTGATCAACATGTATTATTTTATAGTTAAAATAATAAGATATCTGCCCTGGCTAGTATGGCTCAGTGGATTGAGTGCCAGCCTGCAAACCAAAGGGTCGCCGGTTCAATTCCCAGTCAGGGCACATGCCTGGGTTGCAGGCCAGGTCCCCAACAAGGGCACATGAGAGGCAACCACACATAATGTCTCTCTCCCTCTCTTCCCCTCTTTAAAATAAATAAATAAAATCTTTAAAAAAAATAAGATCTCACAAGTTAATAAATAGCTTGAGGGGATGGTTTAGATTAGAACACTGCTTGAGATCCACAGCACTGACTAGGCAAAGCCTATGTCCTAATTAAACACAACTAACAATTCTGCAGTAAAGCTGACCGTCAACAAGACAATATGAGAAAAGCTGAGGCATCACTCACCTTGAACACTTCAGAGAAGAAGCCAGAGCCTATTTTTTCACAGGTGAAGTCATCTAAACGTGTCAGTCTGGAAAAAGCACTTATAAGAGCTCGATATGAAGATGGCCAAACTCTTCCCACCTGGATCATGTTACCATCATTTCCACCACCTCCATCAAAATCTTCAAGACGCTCCACACGTGGAGGAAATCCTGCAATTGAATTCCGTTTGCTCCGATCCATAGTCCCAACAATCACTTTTTTCTTCTTTTAAGAAGGAACTCCACACATGATAAATTTTTGTTGAGTTTTGCTTCTCTTCCGGTTTGATGCTAAATAACAGATCAAAAAGATACTTCATTAAAACCATTAATATATACATACATACATCCAAACCAGTGAACTATCAATATAAAAATATTTCCTCTTTCACATTCTAGATAATTTTCAGATCTAAAAAATACTTTATGTCTTTACCTTCAAAAAACACTGATATATTTAAAGCTCAAGATGTAGTCAGTCTTTAACATGAGTAGAATAAAATGAAGATCACCAATTACATTCTAAAAAACAAAGTAACAGTGATAATCTCTCTCATTCAATGAGCACCCACTATCTGGGAAACATAATATAAAAGCCAAAAATGTCATGCCATTTGATTCTCAAATAATCCATGATCTAAGGATTATTACATTCATTTCACAGAACAGTCAAGTAATCACACAGGCATCAAAAAATAAAGGTAATATTAAAATGCAAGATGGTCTAATTCAAAAGCCTGTGCTCCTACTAATACCCTGCATAGCCTCACATAATTTTCTCTTCATTTGAAAAATTAATCCAACTCTATAAAACAAAGATGACAAAGATTTTATCCTATAAAATTATATAATTTTAAAAGAAGAAAACTATATGCAAAAACAACTTAAAAATACAGTATTTATTAAACAGCATAGTCTAGTAGAAGTGACTGTAGAAGGCTCCACACTATCTGGTACATAAGAATAAAAACACAAACCTACTTTTTCTTTTAGCTTATCTCTCCCTACTTCTATGTTTTGTCCATGAGAATTGATTTTAAGGGTCTTATGCAAAATACAACAATGTGACTCTTCAGTGGGTGAAATGTTTTCATAACCCAGACTACCTTTACCACCTCCAAAGAGGGAGAATAATGGCAGGGCTCCCAGGGCCATCCTTACTATGTGACCCTGACTCCCAAGTAATAGCCAGAAGTCAGTGCCACTCTACCTAATATGAACCAATCACAGTTCCTTTCCTAGCAATTGGAATTGCAATTAACATATTCCAGTCACAGTCTGACTGCTTTCTAAAAATGAAGAACCATAACAACTCAGTAGTATTGGCCATGGCCACTTTCTACCATGTAGACTAGATGGCAGAAAAAGCCAAGAGACTGAGGCCAAGATGCAAAGAAAAAACAACAAAGAGAGAACTTGATTTTCCTAATGTGCATTAGTCCCTGATTCCTGAGGCCCAACTGCATCCTGGCATAAAATAATTTTTCAAATGAAGATATCTCTGTATCTTCAAAAAGAAATTATATTTGCTTAAGCTAGTTTCAACAGAACTTTAAAAGAAAGAATAATCTCAGTTCCCAAAGAATGAAACCATTATTAAACCTCTGCCAAAAGTGGCAAAAGATCACTAGATCAAAAATTTAGGTTTATGAGCCCTGGCCAGGTAGTTCAGTTGGTTAGAGCATCATCCCAATACGCCAATGTTGCAGGTTCAATCCCTGGTCAGGGCACACATAAGAATCAACCAATGAATGCATAAACAACAAGTCATTTATTCTCTCATATTCTCTCTTTCTCTCTCTCTCCCCACTCCCTCTGTAAACCAATAAATAAAATTGTTTCAGTTTTACAGCCAGTAGAGACCATAAACTTGTAGTCATTCATTTTATATTTGAGTAAACATAAGGCTCAGAAAGTTGGAATAATTTGCCTGTTACTATAAACTATTTACTAACAAAACTAGACTTAAAATCAAGGGTAGTACACTACTAAAAGTATTTCTATTGATCATCTGCTTCAAAATTACCCAAAGATCTTGTTTAAAACCAAGATGCTTGGGTTTCAACCTCGGCCTCCAAAGTCAGAATCTCTTGGAGACTTGGAAATTTTAACAAGCTCCCCAGTGATTCTTATGTTGAAGATCCTCTACAGCAGGGAAGGGAAATAGTAATAGCTTTTTTTTAAAGGAATTTTACAAGCATTTTCTCATTTATTCCTCAAAATATACTACCAAGGGATGATCCCCATTTTACAGAAAAAGAAATATAGGCTCAGGAGGTTAATTAAGTTGCCTAAGGATACACAGCTGGTAGAACTAGAATTAGAACCAAGGTCCATTCAGCACCAAAGCTCCAACTTTTCCCATATCATTACTTAGTTGAGTGTTTTTCCACTATAAAAGTTGTAAAGAGATAAGCTAGTCATCTGGGTAGAGAGGACTAGGACTTCAGTGCAGAGGAGGGCCAAGCTAACTGTAATTTGGACAGAAACAGAAAAGAAGGGGAAAGAAGCTTAAGTTTAGAAAAATAAAATACAAGATATTGAAGTTAAAACAATATATAAAACATAAGTGACTGCTAAATTAACTAAACAATTAGATAGGCTTGCCATCTATTGAATTTTTCATTTTTTTTTAGATAAATTTCACTTTGAATGAAATACATTGTTAACCTCCACAGAGACCTCAAGAATAGAATCTGCCCTGGGGTTGACAGAGTCCATCCTCGACAGTCCATTCTAAGGCCTGAAAGACAGAATTGTTCATTGCAGTTCAATAAGTTGGTTTTACTTTCTCAGGTAGGTGAGAGGAGGTAAGGAACTGCTAATTCCAACTGGGCTGATTTAGGTGGAGTCTGTGACGAGTTTCACCACAGCACAAAAGACTGAAATTTTGGGTATTTTTATTTTGATTAAAATTAATAGCTTTGTGTCTTGGTTAGCAGCACTTTTCAAAAGGGGCGAAGCATTTTTTAAAAGGTATATGCTTGCAGAAACTCTTGCATATAAGCACAGGAGCCCTTAACAAGGCTATTCATTCAATTTTAACAATGTATGTGATAAGAAAGAGGGAAAAGTTAGTCAGTAGACTCAATACATAAATTGTAGCACATTTTTTCAATAAAATAAAGAGCATTTATAATGGATAAACTATATCTAGCAATGTGGATGTATTTCAAAAGCCTATTAAGGACTTCCAGTCAAGATGGCAGCATAGGCAGATATGGCTCACCTCTTCGCACAACCACAACAAAATTACTACTGAAATATAGGACAACCATCAACTTAAAACCGAGTTGAATGGAAGTCTGACAACTATGGAATTAAAGAAACCACATCCACCCAGACTGTAGGAGGGGCACAGATACAGAACAGGCTGATCACACATCCATGTGTGGTGGATAAAAATTTGGGAGGGATATCTTGGGAGCAAGGAGTCCCAGCCCCACCCCAGGCCCCCCAGACCAGGGTTCCAGTGCCAGGAAGATAAGTCCCCACAACTTCTGGCTGCAAACACCAGAAGGTACTGAGTTGGTAGAAGACACTTCTGGAGCCTCAAGCAGTTCCTCTTAAAGAACCCACACATGGATTCACCTACTCAGACTCATTCCCTCTGGGCTCCAGCACCAGGCTGGCAACTTAAGGGGAGGCTGAAGTGTCTGGCATCAATGTGAAAAGAAGCCACTGTCCCTTTTCTGGGCCCTCCCCCTACAAATGCAGCAGACTGGTGCCATATCTAAGATTCCATCAACCTGGCTAACACAGCTTGACCTGTCTTTCAGATTCCCAGAGACTCCATCCCACCCAACTTACCAGCCCACACAAGCTGCTTTTCCATATGAATGGCTGGTCTTGGCTCTTGCTTCACAACTTCCTACATCCTTTTAAACAAGTAGCAGCTGGCCTCAATGAGCCACAAGCCCGGAACTAGCAGCCTAGGTTCACAACTTGGCTTCTCCTGGAAATCTCCAAGCCCAGCACAAGCAGCAGCCATCTCAGATTGCTTTATCACTCTGACAGGGTGGCCCCAAGTAAAACATAAGTGGAGGCTAATCTTGTCCGGCACCACCCACAAAACCCCAGGGCCAGTATACCCAGTGGACAGACACAGACCATGTCATAGCATGACCACCCTGCACCTGCAAAACTGATCCTCCCCAGAGGGAGGATGTTGGAGGTAAACGGTCATAGCCAATCCTTGCAGCTGACTGACCTGGGTAAATCCCTCCCATTGATCTGCCAACAGCAACCAAAGCTCAACTACAAGAGGAGAGTATACTCAGCCCTTATGAAGGGCATACCTTGAGTACCCAGCCTGGGTGACAGGGGAGGCTGAGCAAACTGGACCCTACAGGACATATACTACATTAGGCCGCACTAGCAAAACAAGTAGTCAAAGTAGCTGTACCTAATACATGGAAACAAACACAGGGAGGCTGACAAAATGAGGAGACAAAAAAACCTAGCCCAAATGAAAGAACAAATAAATCAAAACTCAAGAAAAAGAACTAAACAAAATGGAGATGAGCAATCTATCACATGTAGTTCAAAACTTTGGTTATAAGAATGTTCAAGAAACTTAGGACCTTAACAGCATAAAAAACATCCAGTCAGAAACACTAATTGAAATAAAGAACAAGTTACAGGGAAACAATGATAGAGTGGATGAAGCTTAGAATCAAATCAATGATTTGGAACATAAAGAAGCAAAAAACAACCATGCAGAACAACAAGAAGAAAAGAAAAGCCAAAAAAATGAGGACAGTATAAGCAGCCCGTAGGACAACTCTAAGCAATACAGCATTCACTTCAGAGGGGTGCCAGAAGGAGAAGAGAAAAAGCAAGAAACTGGAAATCTATTTGAAAAAAATAATGAAAGACAACTTCCCTAATTTGGTGAAGGAAATAGATATGCAAGTCCAGGAAGCACAGAGAGACCCAAACAAGATGGATGCAAAGAGGTCTACCTCAAGACACATCATAATTAAAATGAGAAAGATAAAGAGATGGGGGCAGGGAGAATGAGTGAGAAGTGAGGGGATGAGGAAGTACCAATAGGAAGTTACAGAATAACCACGGGGATGTAAAGTACAGTATAGGAAAGGGAGTAGCCAAAGAACTTACATGCATGACCCATGGTCATGAACAAAGATGAAGGGATTGCCTGAGAGAGTGAGTGGTGCTGGGTGGAGGGAGCAAAGGGGGAAACATCAGGACAACTATAATAGCAAAATCAGTAAAATATAATTTTTTAAAGCCTATTGAGTAGGGAAAAGAAGCAAGTTGCACTTAGTGGTATCATTAAAATTTTAAAAACCTGCAGGACCATCCCTACAGTATATCATTTTAATAAAAAGTGCCCTGGCAGGTGTGGCTCAGTGGATTGAGCACCGGCCTGCAAACCAAGAGGTTGTCGGTTCAATTCCCAGTCAGGGCACGGGTTCCCAGTGCCTGGGTTTCGGGCCAGGTCCCCAGTTGGGGGGGGGGGGTGTGAGAGGTAACTGGTCAATATATCTCTCACACACTGATATTTCCCTCCCTCTCTTTCTCCCTCCCTTCCCTTCTCTCTGAAAGTAAATAAATAAAATCTAAAACAAAACTATAAAAAATAAAAATAAAAAGTGTATTTTTAAAACATACAAAGTAGCCCTGGCTGGTGTGGCTCAGTATTGAGCACCAGCCTGTGAACCAAAAAGGTCATGTGTTCGATTCCCAGTCAGGGCACATGCCTAGGCTGCCAGCCAGGTCCCCAGTTGAGGGCATGCAAGAGACAACCAATAGATGTATCTCTTTCACATCGATGTTTCTCTCCCTCTCTTTCTCCCTCCCTTCCCCTCTTGTTATTTACAATAGCCAAGTGCTGGAAACAGCCTAAGTGCCCATCAGTAAAAGAGTATATCAAAAAACTGTGGTACATTTACACAATGCAATACTATGCAGCAGAAAGAAAGAAGGAACTCCTACATTTCCTGGCAGCATGGATGGAACTGGAGAATATTATGCTAAATGAAATAAGCCAGTCAATGAAAGACAAATACCTTATGATCTCACCTATAAGAGGAATCTAATGAAATAAACTAATGAGCACAATAGAGCCAGAAACGGAAACATGGAACATTCTGACAGCGAGCAGAGGATAGGAGGCAGAGGGATAATGGCAGAAAGAAGGGGAAGGAACTAGTCAAAGAATACATATGAATGGCCCACGGACATGGACAACAGTTTGGGGCTGACTATGGGACTGGGGGTTGGACTGGGCGGAGGAGGGCAAATGGGGAAAAGGTACAACTGTAATAGAACAACAATAAAATATTTAAATTTCTGGAAAATATTTTTTAAAAGATTTTATTTATTTATTTTTTAGAGAGAAGGGAAGGGAGGGAGAAAGAGAGGGAGAGAAACATCAATGTGTGGTTGCCTCTCATACATCCCCTACTGGGGACCTGGCGTGCAGCCCAGGCATGTGACCTGACTGGGAATCGAACCAGTGACCCTTTGGTTCACAGGCTGAGGCTCAATCCACTGAGCTACACCAGCCAGGGCTGGAAAATATTTTTTTAAAAAATGAATAAATACATAAAAATCTTTTTAAAAAATACAAAATAATATATACTATAGAGAGGCAAGATAGCATATTGATTCAAGGTATAGCCCCTACAGCAATCCAGGTTCAAATCCTTGCTCTCTCTATATAATGTAGCTATACGAACCTGGTCAAGTTATTTTAAAACCTCTCTACACCTCCAGTTGCCAATCTGTAAAATGGAAATAAAAGTAATACCTACATTATAATGTAGTACCTACATTATAAGTACCTATTCTGTATGTATTAATTTATTTAATCCTCACAACAACTGTATGTCTAAAAATATGAATTAGAAAAACGGACAGTAAATTCATAGTAGTAGTTGACTTGGTGGGAAAAAAGAGACATGAGATAAGAAAGGGAAACAAAGGAGACTTTATCTACAGCACTAATATTTTGGTTCCTTTTACTAAAAAAGAATCTACAGAAAACAACACAAAATGATAAATTCACTAATTTTTTTCTTTTTTTTATCCTCACTCAAGGATATCTTTTCATTGCTTTTAGAGAGAGGAAGAGAAGGGAGAGAGAAAGGAGAAAGAGACAAATTGATGTGTGAGAGAAGCACTGATCTGCCACATACGCCCAGCCCAGGGATTGTATGCACCCTGATGGGGGATCAAACCACACACCAAGTATGTGCTCTGACCAGGAATCCAACCCGCAAGCAACCCTTCAGTCCACAGGACAACACTCCAACCAACTGAGCCACACCAGTCAGGGCTAATCTGACAAATTTTAATTAGTCATAAAAGACAGCAAAAATGTGTGTAGGAACACTCTAAAACCACACCCTATTTTTTTTATTTATTAATTTTAGAGAGAGAAAAAGAGACAAAGATCAATTTGTTATTTCACTTATTTATGCATTCATTAGTTGATTTTTTTAAGATTTTATTTATTTATTTTTAGAGAGGGGAAGGGAGGGAAAAAAGAGAAAGAGAAATATCAATGTGTGGTTGCCTCTCACATGGCTCCCACTGGGGACCTGGCCCGCAAACCAGGCATGTGCCCTGACTGGGAATCTAACCAGCAATGCTTTGGTTTGCAGCCCACGCTCAATCCACTGAGCTATGCTGGCCAGGGCTCATTAGTTGATTCTTGTATGCGCTCTGATAGAGGATCAAACTTGCAACCTTGGCATATCAGGACAATTTTCTAACCAACTGACCTACACAGCCAGGACACAAAATCCCATTTTAAATCAGAAAATGATCAATTTTAAAATCAGAAAATAGGAGTTCCAATGGCACAATCTGTTAGCACGCAGTATTTATAAAATCAGAAAATACATTCGTTAAAAAGTGTAAGATTTTTGTGCTCGCTTCAGCAGCACATATACTAAAATTGGAACGATACAGAGATTAGCACAGCCCCTGCGCAAGGATGACACGCAAATTCGTGAAGCATTCCATATTTTTTCAAAGACACTAAAATTGAGAACAGGCTGACAGTCACCAGAGGGGAGAGGGAAGGGAATTTCAGGGGAAAAGGGGAAGGGTTTAGAGCAACAAGTATAAAAGACATGTGGACAAAAACTAAGGCGGGGGGCAGAAATAGGAGGGAGGTGGGGAGGGCTGGTGCAGTGGGCTGGGAAGGGAGTAAAAGAAAACTGTACAAGAACAACAATTAAAATTTTTTTAAAAAGTGTAAGATTTTATAATGTTTTCAGCCTTTGGACTACCTCTCTTGGCTTTATTTATTGAACATTAATTACCTTATAGTGCCCCTTTAAGTCTACATTTTTGGGGAAACAAAGACAACTACAATTGCTGTCACACTTGCTAGAAACATATAATGATTTTTAAAAATTCAGGTTTCCCTCTGAAGAGGCTACTTGATTCAAAAAACTACACTTTGTTGATCAAGAATAATTAATTTTAAGCTTGTAAAACCCTGTAATTCTTAAATGAAAACTGATGATACTGTGGTATCTTCACTAAAAATATTTCAGTTAGTGTCCCAGTGGTTCTCATGTAAAAATTTATGGGGCAAAGAGTCTCAGGAAGGAGTTAATGCCACAACGGCAGGAGTGTGGAGTGGGCACATTTTAGTGCACATGCACCAGGGAAGCTAAACATCCTCCAATGCTTAGAACAGTCCTGTACAACAAAGAATTATCCTGCCCTAAAGCCAATAGTGCCCCTGTTGAAAAAACTGGTTAGAAAAGTTTAAACAGTTTTGTTCTTAACCTAGGAAATAGCTTTTAGCAGTCTTTCAAAAGTGCCAAAACTGCACTAACCCAGTGTGGCTCAGTTGATGGGAGCACTGTCTCATGCACCCAAGGATCATGGGGTCTATCCCCAGTCAGGGCACATGCCCAGGTTGCAAGTTCACTCCCTGGTCAGGGTGTGTGCTAGAAGGTGACCAGTCAATGTTTCTCTCTCTGTCTCCCTTCTTCTCTCTCTAAAAGCAATGAAAAAAATGTCCTCAGGTGAGGATAAAAAAAAAATACAAAATTATGTTGTTTTCCAGGACATAAACTTTTTTGTTTTTTTTTTTTTTAGTAATTATGTTCTCAATTTCAGTATTTATAAACCTGGAAGTTCAAAACTATTTTTTTCTACGCAGGCAGGTTTGTCTTTTCAAAGGCTAATCTCACTTATATTGGGACTGATTTATTTTTCACAAAGAAGATACAATTAAAAGCTGTGAATGAGGAAAGTAATTTGAAAGCTATCAATAAAAAAGTTAGTGACTTATCCCAGACCTAATGTTATATCTTACCTTTGCAAAGTAGGAATTCCACAAATTATTTTCCAGGAAATCAAGGAAACTTTTTTAGGATTCCCAGTTCAACCATACTCTCATCTGATATATTTCTTGAAATAATAACTGCATTCACCATTTACTATGAGTCATGCATTCTCCCAAGTGTTTTGTGTATGCTTTCTCTAATCTTTATGACAACCCTACAAGGTAGGTATTATTGTCTCCAATTTATATTTTTTGTCCCCATCTGAGTAATGTTTATTGATTTTAGAGAGAGGAAGTGGGAGGGAGAGAGAAAGAGAGAAATATCAATGTGTTGTTCCACTTATTTATACAATCATTGGTTGCTTCTTGTATGTTATTAGCTGGGAATCAAACCCACAACCTTAGCACACCGAGATGATGCTGTACAAACTGAACTACCCAGCCAGAGCAATCATCTCCAATTTAAAAAGGAAAAAATTAAGACACTGAGAGATTAAAAGACTTGCCCAAATTCAAACAACTGATGATAGACTCAGGATTGAAAGCCAGTAGTTTTAAATCCAAACCCTTCCCACTGTGGATGTCTCCTCCAAAAACATTGCTAAATTTCTGTGAAAAAAATGATTTATATATTAGCTAATTAGAACGCTACTATTATTCCCCATCCTACCTAACAGCAGAGACTAAAGAGTATACAGAGGGCAGCTCCACCAGCCCCTGGAGCAAAAAGCCTTCAGTCATCCAATAACATTCCACAGACATAAAAATTAGTATTGCTTTAAACAGACTGTCTAAAGAATGGACGCCAAGCTGACAGGGCAGATATTCCAACTCCCAATCATTCCTTCTTTTCCATTCTAATGTACAGTATTTGTGTTTCTTTTTAATTTCACAGGAACAAAGTAGATGAAACTTCACTGTAGTGTAGATGCAGATAAAATTCTGCAATGCGCCAACATGTAGCAGGATATGGCAAAGCATTAGCCAATGACCAAATATCTTCAGTACCCATCCAAATATGGAATCATGTGTGCACAAAGTTGGTAAGGAAGTTCCACAAAGTGAGTAAAAAGGATTTCTGAGAAGTCAGTGGACTTTTACACCCTAGGTATAAAGAGTAGAAAGAGAATGAACATATAATAACCTAATCATATTTTGTTTTCTTTCTATAATCATAAAAAATCTCTAACTGATTCAAAATTAAACAAGGATTTGTTATGGATAAGATATAGCCCAGAAAAGGAGTATCAACAAGTACATTAGCTATGTATATCAAGACCAACCACATGGCAAATCTACATAACGAGTCTGTTCAGCTGCTGTCCTTTCTATGGACCAGCATAGCAAATACAGACACATTTCAGAATGACTGCCTAATTAAAAAATAAAAGCAATACTGCTGAACCTGCCTTCCTGATGTGAAATAATGAGTTGCAGTTTCCATTCAAACCAAAGGCAATCTAACATAAAAACTGGCATCCCTATTTAATTAGCCATGAATATACACAATGGCATATATTAGTGACAGACAGATCAAAAGCCAGTTCTTAAAACTGTATTCTCTCCTTAGATAAGAATCTTCTATTTCCTATTATAACTACAATCCACCAGGCCCTAGACCATGACATAAAACAAACTTAGGCTGAAAGCTGTAAAGGCTTTTGGAGGTTAACTAGTCCAGTCTTTTGGCCAGTTCAGAAACCCCCCCTATTAATGGACTCAAATGTTAACTGGGTTCCCACAAGTACAAGGCATCATGATGGGTGCTATGTTTACTAAGCATTCACTATAATCCACACACTTTTCCAATGCTTTATATTTAATATTCATAAAAGGCCTATAAAATAGAATATTATATTTTACAAATGTGAAAAAAAGCATGAAGGAATTAGTTAACTTGTCTAAGCTCTCTCAGTCAAGAAGTGGTAGAGTTAGTATTCAGATCCAGGCACTGTACTCTCTTTTCTTCAGATTTTTTATTTATTTTATTTTTTACAGAGGGAAAGGGAGAGAAACATCAATGTATGGTTGCATCTTGCAAGCGCCCCCACAACCCAGGCATATGCCCTATGCTGGAAATCAAACCTGCAACCCTTTGATTTGCAGGCCAGCACTCAACCACTGAGCCACAACCGCCAGGGCCAGGCACTGTACTCTTAATCACTATACTAAGACAGTACAGTCTCTGTGGGAGGACATAGAAAATCAAATGAAAAATGATTCCACCCTCCAGGGGCTTAACCTCACAGGGAAGACACTCATACCTATGAGTACGATTCAGTGTGGTAATTGCTAATGACAGATTATAAGTAAGGAGGGCTTCATTAAGGCACTGGCAGTAAGGACAGACAACTAGGAAAGGCGATAAGTGACTAAAAAGATGAGCAAATGGATGTAGTAGACACAAAAAGTACCTAGGATGACTCTCAGTTTAACTAGAATCCTTCCCATGTTTCTGGTTGGAGTGACTGGGGAAATGACTAGGTATTCACCAAAAGGAAAAGATTTGTGAAGAATGTAAATTCTTTGCTGATCTTCTGAGTTTGAAGTGCCTGAAGGAAAAAGTCTGACAATTTGGACGAAGCAGTTGGGAGACACCACACTGAAACTCAGGAGAAAGAACTAGACTGGAGGTGCAGACTTGAAAGTCATTAGCATTTACACATATTCCAAAATTTCCCAAAATAGAGAATATGAGTAATGGGAAATATTTACTGAGATGCTACTATATGCCAAAGCCTAGTCTCCTCCACTATGTCCTTAGGTGAGATCAGATAAGAGGCCAGCTGAGTCCTGGCCAAGTGGCTCAGTTGATTGGAGCACTGTCCCAATAGACCAGTGATGCAGACACCACCCGAAGTGTCCACGTCATGGTGGATGAAATGAGACATACGCATGGACTACCAAGTCCAGTGGAGGAAAAAAGACAGCATGGTTTTTCTCTCAAGGGGAGCAAAAGCTGCGGCCTCCACCATGACCACCTTTATTAGGTTTCTGGTCACGTTACATGAAGGTCCTCATTTACTATGCACAGGTTCGCTTTAGGGGGTTACCTTTTACAGAAAGCAAAGGGGCCAATGCTGTTAATCATGCCGCTAATCACACCGCTAATCACATCACAGAAGAAGGATATTTGCAAATGAAAAAGGGAAAAGTGGTTGAGCCGGTTACACTCCATTCTGGGGAGTTTTAGCATGGATTTTAGGAAGTTACAGTAAGCACTTGCTGTCCCAATTCAGGGTGAGGGAGTTTTAGCAAAAGCAAGACTCAAAGCAGCTTAGGCATATCGCAGGCCTGATATCCCACGAGAGAACCTATCTGTGGGCGTGGGTCCTGCGCATCTCCGAGTGGGAGCTGGGCCCACGCCACACAGAAGGGTCTGCCACGGACCAGGGTTTCAGGTCCAATTCTCTCTCTCTCTTCCCTCCTCCCTTTCTTCTCTCTCTAAATTGAATAAAAAAAACATTTTTTTAAAGGCCAAGGGAGCATCAACATACACAGGATGAAAAAGAAACAACAGAGGTAGGAATAAAGGAAGAGAATGTATGTCACACAAAAACAAATGTAAAAACAACAAATATATCAAATGCCACAAAGTGGCCAAATAATGTGAAGAAAAGTGTACACTGCCACAAAATAAGGAAATAATGTGAAGAAAAGTATCCACTGGATTGTATATTAGAGGCCAGAATCAGTTCAGCCTACTATAATACTACACATACTACACAACAAATAGCTCACTAATATTCAGGCAATCATTCCATTTTTGGAAAGTTTTGAATGTTACAAAGCTTAAGCACAGTACCGTGTTCAAATTCTGACTCTGAAGAAGAATTAAGAGTTATAACAATAAGGATATTTAATTGGTCCTATTTGAACAAATAGTTATAAAAGACAACTGGGGAAATTTTAACAAGGTTTACTATTACAGTATAGTAATTACTTATATTATTAAATATGATAATAATATTAAGATTTTATAAGACTTATTTGGAGATGCACCTAGAAATAGAGGTGAAATATAATGTCTGCATACGCATTAAAATATATCAGAAAAAATAAATATAGCAAATTTTATAAAATGTTAATACTTGATATATGTGGTGTTTGTTACATTTTTCTAATAATAACAAAAACAAAAACAGGCTTCAGGAAAAAAGATAAATGTTTGTCAATAAAAATATCTAGCAGATAAAAAAAAAAGCATAGGCCCTGGCTGGTATAGCTCAGTGGATTGAGCGCAGGCCTGCGAACTGAAGGATTGCAGTTCAATTCCCAGTCAGGGCACATGCCTGGGTTGCAGGCCAGTTCCCAGCAGGGGACACACGAGAGGCAACCACACATTGATATTTCTCTCCCTCTCTCCTTTCCTTCCCCTCTAAAGATAAAATAAATAAAATCTTTAAAAAAAAAGCATAGAGTTCACAAACACCAACACTAGAAATGGAAAAACCAACTGGTCTCATATTGTATGTACAAGTACTTGTTGCTTAGAATGAAAATTTCTAATAAGCACTATACATATTCAAAAAATGCTGCATTTCAAACAACTTAGATGGCAGAGCAGATGACATACCATAGCTAACTGCTAGATAATTCAAAAAGGATATAGTGATGACAAAGATACTGATATTGAAACATAAAGATGATAAAATTTCATGAAAAAAGAGCAGGGTGGGAGAAAACAATTTTTCTAAAATAATATATTGTTATGTATTATTTAAAATATGTGTATATGACTAAAATTAAACAAGACAGATTTTTTTAAATCCTGATTCCAGCCCTGGCTGGTGTAGCTCAGTGGATTGAACACAGGCTGCAAACCAAAGGGTCACCGGTTCAATTCCCAGTCAGGGCACACACCTGGGTTGCGGGTCAGGTGGGAGCCATGTGAGAGGCAACCACACATTGATATTTTTTCCCCTCTCTCCCTCCCTTCCCCTCTCTCTAAAAATAAATAAAATAAAACCTTAAAAAAAATTCTGATTCCAACTGAATACCTAAATAATTTTGAGCATGTCACTTACCTTCTCCCCTTATCTATAAAATAGAGATAAATATTAACTATGACTCACTGTGTTATTATAATAATTAAATGAGAACACACTAAGGAATTAAAGAATAAAAAGGCATATATGAAGCACCAGGATTTCCGGCCAAGATGGAGGCATAGGTAGATACACTTTGCCTCCTTGCACAACCAAAAGGACAACAAATTTAAAAACAAAAAATAACCAGAACTGCCAGAAAAATCAAACTGTACAGAAGTCCAACAACCAAGGAGTTAGAGAACCACCATTCATCCAGACTGGTAGGAAGGGCGGAGATAGGCAGCCAGGGAAGAGAGGACCTGCAGCAAGGTAGTGGCTGGAGGACCAGGCAGTCACACATTTGCATGCAAACAAATTGGGAGGAACAATTGGGGAGCAACACAAACCACACAACACACAACCCAGGGTTCCAACGCAGGGAAACAAAGCCTCAAAACTTCTGACTGTAAAATCCTGTAGGGGTTGCCGTGGCAGCAGGAGAAACTCCCAGACTCACAGGAGAGTTTGTTGGAGAGACCCACAGGGTGCTAGAACATACACAAAACCACCCACCTGGGAATTAGCACCAAAAGGGCCCAACTGGCTTATGGGTAGCAGAGGAAGTGACTGAAAGCCAGCAGAGAGCTGAGCAACTTGCATATTCCCTCTGGGATGCCTCCCCCACATACAGCACCACAACGCAGAGATATGGGTTGCCCCACCCTGGTGAATACCTATGGCTCCGCTCCTTACTACATAACAGGTACACCTAGACAAAAAAATATGGCCCAAATGAAAGAACAGATCAAAGCTCCAAAAATAGAACTAAGAGATGAAGACATAGCCAACCTATCAGATGCAGAGTTCAAAACACTGATTACATCCTGGTAATCAGGATGCTCACAGAGATGGTTGAGTATGGTTGCAAAATAGAGGAAGAAAAAGGCTACAAAAAGTGAAATAAAGGAAAATGTACAGGGAACCAACAGTGAAGGGAAAGAACCCAGGACTCAAATCAATGATCTGGAGCAGAAAGAAGAAATAAACATTCAACCAAAACAGAATGAAGAAACAAGAATTCAAAAATAAGGAGAGGCTTAGGGAACCTCTGGGACAACTTTCAATGTTCCAACATCTGAATCATAAAGGTGCCAGAAGGAGAAGAGGAAGAGCAAGAAATGAAAACTTATTTGAAAAAATAACGGAGAACTTCCCTAATCTGGCAAAGGAAATAGACTTCCAGGAAGTCCAGGAAGTTCAGATGGTCCCAAAGAAAATGGACTCAAGGAAGTACATACCAAGGCACATCATAATTACATTACCCAAGATTGAAGAGGAGAGAATCTTAAAAGCAGCAAGATATAAGGAGACAATTACCTACAAAGGAGTTCCCATAAGACTATCAGCTAATTCAAAAGAAACCTTGCAGGCAAGAAGGGGAAAGAAGTATTCAAAATCTTGAAAGACAAAGACCTACATCCAAGATTACTCTACCCAGCAAACCTATCATTTAGAATGGAAGGGCAGATAAAGTGCTTCCCAGATAAGGTCCAGTTGAAGGAGTTCATCATCACCAAGCCCTTATTGTATGAAATGTTAAAAGGACTTATCTAAGAAAAAGAAGATGATCAAAAATATGAACAGTAAAATGACAACAAACTCACAACTATCAGCAACTGAACCTTAAAAAGGAAAAAACTAAGCAAACTAGAACAGAAATAGAATCACAGAAATGGAGATCACATGGAGGGTGACCAGCCAGGAGTAGGAGGGGTACAGGGAATAAGAAGCATAAATGGTAGATACAAAATAGACAGGATGGCCAGGGCAGGGGGCGGGGGAAGGTTAAGAATAGTATGGGAAATGGAGAAACCAAAGAACTTATATGTACAACCCATCATGGACAGGAACTAAGGTGGGGGACTGCTGGTGGGAGGGGCGGTACAGGGTGTAGGGGAATAAAGGGGAGAAAAAAATGGGACAACTGTAATAACATGATCGATAAAACATATTTTTAAAAAAGAAGCACCAGCCCTGGCTGGTGTAGCTCAGTAGATTGAGCGTGGGCCTGGGAACCAAAAGATCATGGTTCGATTCCCAGTCAGGGCACATGCCTGGGTTGCAGGCCAGTTTCTGGCAGGGGATGCACGAGAGGCAACCACACATTGATATTTCTCTCCCTCTCTCTTTCCCTTCCCCTCTAAAGATAAAATAAATAAAATCTTTAAAAAAAAAAAAGAAGCACTCTGGTACTTCCAGAGTCAGGCTTCCTCTCCCTCCCCTACCTCACCCTTAATCCTAGTTCTGGATGCTGAAAGTATACAACAAATTAAGGCTGGATGTTTTTCTTCTTTATGATAGTTTTTCACAGTTACTTTGTCTTCTCCAGTGCAAATATACAGGTATCTTTCAGGTTTCCCAGGGAACATGGCATCAAAATCTCCCTGGTTACCTTCATCAAAGTTTAGCCTTAATTGCCCTCCAAATTGTCAAAGCCCCTCTCAAACACAAAAGCAGAAAATGTACACAATATTATGTATATGATCTAACTAGGCAGAATTGAGTGGGACCATTATTTTCCTTATTGGATATAAAAAAAAAACTGTGGGAGGTGGGGAGGGCTGGGGCAGTGGGCTGGAATGGGAGCAAAGACAGAAAACTGTACAAGAACAACAATTAAAATAAATTTTTTTAAAAATGTGACCTTCTAAGTACACTAAGTATATCTATAACTTTGTATGCTGAAACATGAAACTTGACACTAGAGGGGTGTCAAACTCATTTTTCACCAGGGGCCACATCAGCCTTGTGGTTGCCTTCAAAGGGCCAAACGTAATTTTAGGACTGCATAAATATAACTACTCCTGAACAGTTAAGCAAGAGCTCAGCACTGCCACCAGGTAGAAACAAGGTGCCAGGCCAGATTAAACAAGGTAGAGGGTCGGATTCGGCCCTCAGGCCTTGTGTTTGCCACCCGTGAATATTGAACCTCTTCAAATAAGCTTAGATACTAAAGCACTAGGAGGATGTATGAATTTTCAGCATAATGTTTCTTTGGATAAATTTTCCTATTTGATATCAAGAAGACCTGAACATGGCCACTAAGATCAAATAGGCAACTCACCTCTTTTTCTGGTATAGTGAGTTAGAAAGCTGTACCAGAGAGTGTGGGAAAAAAGAAATCAAGAAGAAAGAGGAAGTTAGGTTCCTGGGATTAGGGTAGTCTGTTCTAGAGTTCATATTACAAAGGTCAAAGAAGGAATCTGATAAAAGGGAAAACAAAATAATAACATGAACTTATCAAAAAATATTTTTATTCAAACTTCTTTCTCAGATGTATTATTTCCACTAAACAGAATATTTGATATCTACTAAAAATGACCATTACAATAAGCACACAAAGATATATGCACAAGAATATTAACTTGCATGTTGTCAGTAAAAGAAAAAAAATGGAAACAATCCAAATGTTCATCAAATGCACACCCATATAATTTAACATTATATAGTCATTAAAGGAATGAGATAAATTCTATGCGTACTAACTGAAAGATGTACAAATTTCACTGTTAAGTAACAATAGCAAGTTGCAAAAAATAGAATGTATAGTGCGATCTTTCATTTTTTAAAATGTAATAATAGTCAACATTAGTACATGCCTAGAAAATAACGCGGCTTCCGGCCAAGATGGAGGCATAGGCAGACGCACTGTGTCTCTTCTCACAACCAAATTAAGGACAACAAAGATTTAGAAACAAGAAAACAACCAGATCTCAGAAAATCAAACTGTTTGGAAGTCCAACAACGATTCATCCAGACCGGTAAGAGGGGTGGAGTCGCGGCAGGAAAAAGCGGAGGTGTGGACCCCGCACGCAGGCAGCAACGGCTGGCAGCCCCCAGGTGCACAGGCGGTGGCTAGCAGACCCCAGACACGGGGCAGCAACTGTGCAGAACCAGTGAGGCCGCACAAGGCAGCTGGCTGACCGGGTGGTCCCACATTCACGTGCGGATAATCCAGGCAAAGGGGAAGCGGTGAAAGGAACTGGAATCTGAGAGAGAGTAAAGCAACCGCCATTATCTCC
>PVKU01007343.1:0-88703 GCA_004027475.1 Anoura caudifer
TCCCTCCCTTCCTCCCTCCCTCCCTCCCTTCACATGCAGTGACCTCTATGTTTATTTCATTCTGCAGTGGACCACAACTCTGTCTGCCCCGACATGGTGAGATTTGATTTGGATCATCGCAGGCTGAGCGAGCTACAAATTGGCCCCTATCTTCTGGAAACTAGAGCTCATCTTTTTCTCATACCTGCCTGTTTTATTTCACAAAGCTATTACAAAAATCAAAGGAAGTAATGCTGTCAAAGTGTTTTGTTTACCATTTTCTAAGGATGCTTGTTATTATTTAACAAATGCTTATCGAACATTTACTTTATTTCATGCACACTAAGCGTAGAGCAGAGAGCAGACCTGGTCTCTGTTCTTGTGTCCCTTTAAGCTGAGGAAGGGAGGACAAATACTGAGCTAATAAGTACACAAAGATTGTGCGGATACAATTGCAGTAAGTGTTACAAAGGAAAAGAAAGAGTGCTTTGAGAATGTAAAATGTAACTTGATTTGTGGCTCTCAAGAAAGACCTCTTTGAGAAAGTGGTGTTTAAATTGAGACCTGAAGGATGAATAAAAATTGCCTAAGTGAACGGTGTAAGGAGTAATGCTTCTGGAAGAAGGGACCATATGTGTGAAGACAATGAAGCAAGATGGCAATCAGAGTATCTGAGGAAGTGAAAAGGCCCTGGAGGGTCAGGGATGGAGGGTCACTAGATGAGGCTTGGGAAGTGGGTAGGGACAAGGTCTTACACAATCTTGAGGCCACACTTAGAGTTTTGGACTTTTACTAAAACATCTCTACTTGTACTTTGAAAGAAGGAATTTAACACCAGAACATGTACTGGTTACGCACGTACTGGAGGTTACATGTTACACATGTACCGGAGGGATGAGAGCGCGCAATGGGTGTCCACTGAGATAACCTGGTGTATTACTGCGGTTGGCCCCTCCCACCGCCAGGACTGGTGGTATTAGTAGAATCAGGAGTGCTCAAAGGGACCCTTGTGGCAGGTCGTGGGACTGTGGAGTAGGACAGAGGAGGGGTCTTGGTGTCAGGGGCTCAGATCATCAAAGGACAGGGCCTCCAAAAACTTGCTGTCAGAAGTAGAGAGAGGGGTGGAGGAGAGGGAGAGAGAGAGCCCTTTTCCCCTTCCTCTGCCTTCTGCTCTCCTGCCAATACCTCCTTTTATTAAAGCTAATGGGACAAAGTAATTTACAGACTCTTAGCCACTGGAGCAGAGTAGAGAAGGGTGGGTTAGAGGCAATAACAGAGAATGAGAGAGGAGATAAGAATCCCTGAATTGCAGAAGGACTGATACCATGTTAGGGACGACTCCCCTGCTGGGGGTTCAGGAAGCCACCCCCCTTCCTGGGCGCTATTACCTAGGGAACTCTGCAGTTGCTTTGCTTAAAGCCTGTGGGCCTCACATTCTCTTTTCAGTGGGTGCTTGTGTACAGGAGGATCTGGTAATCCACAGTGTATATATCATTTGTTAAGTAACTGCTATGTTTATGGTACAGTACAGTGTCTCATGTAATCCGCACAACAACCCTCTAAACTGGGTACTGTCATCTCCATTTTACTGTTAAGGGGACCGAGACTGAGGGAGGTAAGCCAGCAAGTGGCAGGGATGATGTTTGACCTCGGGCTCTCTGACCCAAACCTCCTGCTCCTACCGTTAGAGCACAGCACCTGGCCTAGAATTTGGGAGGAGCTCCCCGCTGTTAACCTCCTGTGCTAGTTCATTCCTTGATGTCCAGTGTCTTCTTCCTTGTGGGGAAATTCCAAGTGGGAATTCTGTGTTAGCTGAGCAGGAGACACAGTACTTTAGTGTCTGGAGCCTTTTTACTAACTTTGCTTAAAATTTATGGTCAAGAAAGGTTTTTTCCCTCTTACTGTAGGGTAAATATTGTCACTTTCACCAATAAGTCATATAGCTCTCTTCATAGCGGAGACTGTATCAGCTTTATTGCCCGCCCTCCCCCCATAGGTTTGTTGTGAGGGTTAAACAAGGCCTTGCAATGTGCTATAATGTAGCAGGGACTCAACAACGGATACCCAACAAGTGTTGCACTTGTAATTAGCTTATTTTTGTTAAGAGTACAAAGTTCAGTGAAGAGATAGACCGGTGTGAAATGTTATGCGGGTAATTTGACAAGGGCCACAGTGACTGCAAGGGAAGGAGTTCTTGTGCAGGGAGAGCTGAAATTCCTGATCGGGAGCTCTCCGACCCTTTTTTGAGGTTAGTAGCAATGCAAAAGCTAAATAGCATTTGGAGATCATTTACACCTGAAGAAAGCCCATGAAATACCATTATACGTTACCCAGAGTTCAGCTGAGAGGGAGAAATACTATGCACACATTAGTAGAGAGCACTGTTTTAAAATACAGCGTGGAGTGTGTTTTGTAGAAGTAGGCCAGTTGGTTGCTAGATATGGTTAGGTTTTGCAGAAGCTTAAGTAGAGTGACTTGCCCTTTCTGTAAAAAGCCTATTGAAAAGGGAACAGTTACTTAGCTGTACACCAGAGTTTCAGGCGACTTAGCAGCAGATTTCACGTTGAATGTACATAATAATGGCGTGTTAACCTAAAGTGAACATTGCCAGCAGAAGATTGCATCTCGAATATACATAACAAAGGTGCATTAACATAATATGAACATTGCCAACAGACCTTGACCGTTTTGCTTAAAAATGTATTGTTTCTTTCAAATTGAATTCCTCTGCTAGTTTGGCATTAGTTCTTCTGTTTTAAATTTGAAGCCAAGGCCTTCCCGTGTGACATATTCTGAGCTAGGCACCACTGTACCATACCACGTTAGGTTTTCGGTGGAGTTCCCATTTCTGAGATTCCTTTCCTCTTCTCATACCCTAAACAGTCGAAAACACCACGAGCTTTCCGTAGCATTGATTCCTGAACGACTTATCAGGCTCGGAAACACACTTCAAGGCAAGACAGTCATCATGAAAACAGTGTTGCCTGGTTGAAACGTGATACCTTTTGTGTTTTCTGTTATCTACTCAAGGTGCAGTTCTCGCGCATCGTACAAACTTCCGGCATGTCGCCTTGGTTGACTTACCGTAGGCAGCTGCTATGCGGAAAATCAAGGTTGGAAAGACCTCACAAACCTATTGCTCTCCGTTTCTCAGGTCTTTGAAGTCACCTGTGCTCCAAGTCAATGTGACTATTCATGCCTCTCCAGGAATGGGGAATAGGGCAGAGGAGCGGTTCTCAAACTGTTCGGGCCAAAGATCCCATGTAAAAAATTATTGAGATCCCATGTAAAAAATTATTGAGAACTGCAAAAACCTTTTCTTCAGGTAGGTTATTTAGCAGTGTTTGCTGTATCAGAAATGAAAACTGAAATTTTAAAATATTTATTTTATTTATTAAAAATACAATAATAAACCCACTACTTGTTAATGTGAATAACATTTTAAAATGAAAAATAGCTATGTATTTTTAAATTACACTTTTTATTTTGAGATAATTATATTGGGTTGGCCAAAAAGCCCATATGGTTTTTTTTTCCATAAAATAAAAGACAAATTTCTCATTTTCACCAATAACTTCATTGATTTGGCTAGTTTGAGTATGCCAGCTGTCTCCTACTATTGGCTTCTAGTGGGTAGAGGCCAGGGGTGCTGCTGAACATTTTCCAATGCATAAGACAGCCCCACAGCACAGAATTATTTGGCCAAACTGTCAATAGTACCAGGAAACTTCACAAACCACTTTTGACCTGTTTGATCAGTCACAGCACCTTCTCCATACACTGCACACATCGTTTCTTTTGCATTTCAGCTGCATTTTTACCTTTCTTGAAATAATAAAGCATAAGGCACTGAAAATGTTGTGTATTTTTCCATCTTCAATATTAAAATGGCTGCACAAAAATTCACCAATTTTGATAAGTTATTTTTTAAGTGCACGCTGATATGACACATGTCACAGTGCAAGGTAACAAAATTATTTTGAGTGAAGTTAAAGACAACTAAGTACTACTAGAGCCATAGTATGGAAAAAAATTAAACGGATTTTCTGGCCAACCCAATAGATTCATATGCAGCTGCAACAAGGAATACCAAGAGAGATCCCATGTGCAGCTCAACCCAGGTTCCCTCCGCGGTACCACTTTGCTTGTAAGTCGTAGTATACTCTCATAGCTGGATATTGGCATATGTGCAGTGAAGATACAGAACATTCTAGAACCACAGGGATTGCTCCTGTTGCCCTTTGATGTCCCTATCCCTCCTCTGCCAGCCACCAGTCCCTTGCATCTATTCATCTTTCCATTTCTGTAATTTTGTTTTTACAGAAACATTTCTGTAAAATGATTTCCATTTCTGCAATGTCATCATTTCAAATATGTTACGTAAGTGGAATCATATGTATGTAACCTTTTTAGGATTGGCTTTTTTCACTTAGTGTAATTCCCTGCAGATTCATCCAAGTTGTTGTGTATTACCAAGCGTTGGTTTTCATTGCTGGGCGGCGTTCCGTGGCATGAATGTACCATGTTATATTGAGCCATTCACTTGTTGAAGGACATGTGGATTGTTTCCAGTTTTTAGCTATTATGTATGTGGCTGCTATGAACATTTGTATAAATGTATTTTCAGTTCTCTGATATGAAAATATCAAAGAGTATGGTTCCTGGATTGCATGTTTAGTTTTATAAAAAACTGCCAACTGTTTTCCAGAGTCACTGTAACATTTTACATTCCCACCATCAATATATGAGTAATTGAACTTCTCTGCCTCCTTGCCAGCACTTAGCGTTGTCATTTTTATTATTATTTTTACTTTTGTGTGTGTGGGAGGGAGTTTTTCCCCAAATTGTATTATGTAAAAATACACATGACATAAAACTTACCATCTTAACAGTTTTTAGTGTGCAGTTCAGTGGTATAAATATTGTTATACAACCATCACCATCATCTGTTTCCAGTGTTTGGGATTTTGGTTATTCTAATAGATGTGGAGCAGTATCTTACTGTTGCTTTAATTTGCATATCCCTCATGACATGTGACCTACATGATTTAGAATTTTTGTAGATGCTCTTTACCAAGGTTAGAAAGTTCCCACTCTATTTCTGGTTTGCTCAGTTTTTATCATCTGTGAGTATTGGCTTTTTTTCAAGTGCTTTTTTTCATATCCATTGATGTGATCATATATATTTGTTCTCTAGTCTGTTGATAGAACAATTACATTAATTGATTTTTGAATGTTAAGCCAGTCTTACATATTTGGGATAAATCCCACTTGGTCATGGTGTGTAAATCTTTTCACATATTGCTTGATTTAATTTGCTAAAATATTGTTGTGGATTTTCCCATCTATCTTCATGAGAGATATTGGCATACAGTTTCTTTTTTGTATTATCTTTGTCTGGTTTTGGTATCAGAGTAATACTAGCTATAAAATAAGTTAGTGTTTCCTCCTCTTGTACATCCTGGAAGATATTGTATATATTTGTGTTAATTCTTCTTTATATGTTTGGTAGGATTATCCAGTGAAACTACCTGGGCCTGGAGTTATTTTTTCAAAACTTTCCAACCACAAATTTAATAACTTTGATGGCAATAGGACTATTCAGATTATCAGTTTCATTGTCATTGAATTTTGGTAGCTTGTAGTATTTGAGGAATTGGTCTGTTTCTTCTAAATCATCAAATTTATGAACATAAATTTGTTCACAATAAGAAGGGGACCTAAATACGCATTTCACAGCTATGGCCAGGTCACCCAGTCAGAAAATCCATAAGGACATATTGGCCTTAAATGATACTGTGGACATAGTTGACACGCGGTCTTTCATCCCAGAACACCAGCTTATACATTCTTCCCCAGTGTACATGGAACATTCTCAAGAGTAGTCGTGTGTTAGGACACAAAACTAGCCTCAACAAATTTAGGATTGAAATCGTACCGAGCATATTCTCTGACTACAATGCTTTGAAATTAGAAATCAACTGCAAACAGGAAGCAACCACCCCCAGAAAACAAACACCCCCCCCCACAAATATGGGACATCAAGCAACATGCTACTAAAAAAATGGGTCAAAAAAGAAATAAAAGGTGACCTCAACCTATATAGAAACAAATGAAAATGATAATATGACATATCAAAACTTTTGGGATATAGCAAAAGCAGTAATAAGAGGGAAGTTTCTATCATTACAGGCTTATCTCAGGCAAGAAAAATCCCAAGTTAACAACCTAACATTACATCTTAAAAAAACAGAAAGAAACCCCAAAACAGTCCAAAATCAGAAGAAGGGAAATAACAAAAATTAGAGCAGAATTAAATGAAATAGAGAACAAAAAGGCATTAAAAAATTAATGCAACAAAGAGCTGGTTTTCTGAAAAGATTAATAAAGTTGACAAACCTCTGGCTAGACTCACTAAGGAAAACAGAGAAAAGATTCAAACAAAATCTGAAATGAAAGAGAAGTTACCACTAAAAACAAAGGTTCACACAAAAATGCTATGAAAAACTATGTGCCACCAAATTCAATAACCGAGAAGACATGAACAGTTCTTAGAAATACATAACCTTCCTAGACTGAGGCACGAAGAATTTCAACAGTAAAGAAATTGAAATAACCATCAAAAATCTCCTGGAAAGTAAAAGTCCAGGACCAGATGACTTCGCAAGTGAATTCTACCAACAATCAAAGAAGATTTAATACCTCTCCTTCTCAAGCTCTTCCAAAAAATCGAAGAGAAGGCAATACTTCTAACATGTTTTATGAGGCCAATGTAAACTTGATACTCAAACTGGCAAGGATAACACACACAAAAAACGTATAGAACAATATCTCTGATGAATATAGAGGCAAAAATCCTAAACAAACTGCTAGGAAATTGAATAAAACAATACATTAAAAAGATAATACATCATGATTAAGGGGGTTCATTCCAGGGCACAAGGATAGTTCATTATAAGCAAATTGATCAATGTGATATAACACATTAATAAAATAAAGGGTAAAAACCATTTATCATATCAGTAGGTGCAGAAAAAGCATTTGACAAGATACAATATCCATTTATGATTAAAACACTCTATAACATACGTATATAAGGAAAATATCTCAACATAATAAAGTCCATGTATGACAAACCCTCAACTAATAACATACTCAGTAATGAAAAATTGCAAGCTTTTCCTCTCAGACCAGGAACAAGACAAGGGTGCCCACTCTTTCCATTGTTATTCAACATAGTACTGGAAGTCCTAGCTGCCAGAGCAATCAGGCAAGATAAAGAAATAAAAAGCATCCAAACTGGGAATGAAAAAGTAATGTTGTCACTTTGTACAGATGACATGATTCTTTATATGTAGAAAACCCTAAAGACTCCACCAAAAAAAAACATTAGAAACAATAAACTGATACAGTAAAGTTTCAGGATACAAAAATCAGTGTTCAAAAATCCATTGCATTCCCATATGCTAACAATTAAATTTCAGAAAAAGAAATGAAAAATTCCTTTTGCAATTGCGACAAAAAGAACAAAATACCCAGGAATAAACTTAACAAAGGATGTGAAAACTACAAAATATTACTAAAAGAAATTGAAGAAAACACAAAGAAATGGAAACATAAATCTGTGTTCATGGATTGAAGAATCAACATCATTAAAATGGGTGTACCACCCAAAGTAATATACAGATTTAATATACAGATCAAAATCCCAATGGCACTTTTTATTGATTTTTGTTGAGCGAGAGAGAGGGAGGGAGGGAGGGAGGTTTGTCATTCCATTTATATATGCATTCATTGGTTGATTCTTGTATGTACCCTGACTAGGGGTTGAGCCCTCAACCTTGATGCACTGGAGTGATGCTCTAACCAACTGAGCTACTCAGCAGGGCCCCCCAATGTCATTTTTTAAAAAGAGACCACACAAATATTATCAGACTTGTATGGAACCACAAAAGACCCCAAATAACCAAACCAGTCCTGAGGAAAAAAAACAAAAAAGCCAGATTTCAAATTGAACTGCAAAGCAACAATAATGAAAATAGTTTGAAAATAATGAAAATAGGTAGAAAAACAGACACATAGACCACTAGAAAAGAATTGAGAACCCAGAAATAAATGCACATGTATATCAGCAAATAATTTTCAAAACAGGAGCCAAGAACATACAATGGAGAAAATAAAGCTTCTTCAATAAATGGTGCTGGGAATATTGGAAAGCCACATGCAACATAATGAAACTAGACTTCTTTTTGTCACCATATACAAAATGTAACTCAAAATGGACTGAAGACTTAAAATAAGACTTGAAACAATAAATTCCATAGAAGGAAAGATAGGTACTAAGCTTATGGACCTCAGTCTTAGAGAGGATTTTCAAATTTGACCTTGAAGGCAAGGGAGGTAAAAGCAAAAAGAAAAAGAAAAAACTATGAGACGTTATTAAACTAAAAAGCTTTTGCACAGCAATAGAAACCATTCAACAAAATAAAATGGCAACTAGCCAAATGGGATAAGATATTTGCAAACTGCACCTCTGATAGGGGGTTAATGTCCAAAATATATTAAGAACTCATACAACTTAACAACAGAAACAAATAATCCAACTGAAAAATGGGCATAGGTCCTGAACAGACACTCCTCTGAAGAAGACTTACAAGTGCCCAATGGATATTATGAAAAGATGCTCAGCTTCACTAGCTATTAGAGAAATGCACATGAAAACCAGAATAAGCTACAACCTCACACCTGTTAGACTGGCTGTTATCAACAAGTAATGGTAAGTGCTGGGGAGGCAGTGGAGAAAAAGGAACCCTCATTCACTGCTGGTGGGAATATAAACTGGTGCAGCCATTACGGAAAGCAGCGTGGAGGTTCTTCAAAATTTAAGAATAAATTGCCACTTGACCAAGCAAGGGTAGATACCCTTATTTTGGGTATCTACCTTAAAAGTCTGAAAATATTTAATCATAAAGCTCTATGTACTCCTATGTTCACTGCAGCATTATTTACAGAAGCCAAGACATGGGAACAATTGAATTGTCCCTTCGTAGCCTGGATAAAGAAGTGGTATGTATGTACAATGGAATACTACTTATCCATAAGAAAAGATGAAGTACTGCCATTTGAGGATCTTGAAAATATCATGCTAACCAAAATAAGCCAGCTGGAAAAAGTCAAGAACCATATGATTTCACTCATATGTGGAATACAAAACTGAAAGCAACAAATAAGACAAACAAACAATCAAAAACTCATAGACATGGACAACAGTACGGCGGTAACCAGGGAGAAAGGGGGATTTGGGGGAAGGTAGTAAAAGGTGAAGGGGTCAAACACTTGGTGATGGGGGATTTGACATTGGGCAGTAAACGCAATGCAAGATACAGATGATGCATCACAGAATTGTACACTGGAGCCTATATAATTTTATTAACCAATGTCACCACAATACATTGAATTAAAAAAATAAGATTTTAGAAATATATATGCTAATGAATGTTAAGTAGACTTATTGTGATGATCATTTTGCAATATATACAAATGTCAAATTATTTATGTTGGACACCTGAAACTAATATAATGCATATATGTTGTACATTATATATAATATGACATATATATGTCAATTTTATCTCAATAAAAAATCTAGGGCAGTGAATGATCCTGTATAATACTATAATGATGGACATGTAAATATACATTTGTCCAAACTGGAAAAGCATGTGCGAATACATGAAGGCGAAAGAGAACTACTAAAAGTCAGCTCTGTAGTGTAATCTTCACCAGCCTTCTGAAATCGAATTGAGTTTCTGCTCTTGAATTGGATGTCGTTAAATTAGTGTGGACAAACTACTGCAGATCAGGTTTTTAAGAGCAGAGATCACTTTTGCAACTTTAAAAGGGGCATAGTCCAGTGAAAGTGAGGGGAACTGTACAGTCACCCATGTATAAACAAATCCTAATAATAAACACCATAAATAAGTGCATGACAGTAACTCTTGGAGTATATAATTAACATTATGAATAAGATTAAGTGGATCTATGTGTTGAGGTGATGTTAATATCCCCATCAACTCAATCAGGCTCAAATAATGACACTGGCATAACTTATCTGGGTAAATAAAAGCTTTCATTGTTTTCATATTCTGACAACTAACTAATCAACGCTCATTCATAAGGATAGCATAGCTATGATTAAATTATAAATTCCAGATAGAAAAGATTCATTTTACAACTTTCCCGGTTGATTAGACACATCAGCACAGTCTTGTTACCTACCCCCTTCTCTGAGGCAGACTTCATCAATCTGGAAAATGAAGGCAGACCACTGATTGGAAGGCAGACCTGAAAAGGATTAAACACTTAGCATGGCATTCTAAAATACTGTAATTACAGTGCAATTAACCATACTGCATATTAAACGTGCAACTCTGAAATGTGTTCAGACTCCCCAATTATAACTAGTTATTCTTCAAAGAATTTTGCCGCCCACATTGAATTACTCTAGTGCTTCTTTGTTAAAATTCAGGTGTGACAGTCACTAATATATCTGAAAGGACAGTTAATAAGAAGTAGGCATTCTTTACTGTAAACCTAACACATGCATGCCAGGCAATACCCAACCATTACCATTAATAATCATGTTTCAGACAGGCAGGTCTATTATACAATTGGGCTTTGTCCTCTTTAACACATATTTAATGGTCAGCTATGAAGAGGCAGTGAGATTGAGGCAAGAGGAAAAGCCTAATTGGGAGTCTAGAAAGATGTGTGAGGTCTGTCCAGAAGGTATCCAGCCATGTAATATGAAAAATAGAGACATATACTGAAGAAGATAAAAGAAGCATTGTACATAGGACAAAGACGCCTCAGTCCCCTTCCAAGTAGGAACCTTGGGACCTCACACAGTTCTCCCAGTCGCCATCAGCTGCCCTGTCGTATTTTCCTGAATCTCATCAATGGTCTGAAATCTCTTCTCTTTCAAAGGTGATTTCAGTTTTGGGAAAACCCAGAAGTTGCAGGGTGCCAAAGTTATCATTGTTCGTGCATGTGCATTCCAGTCTACTCTCCTTGGCTGCCAGGTTACATCAATGCCACACAAACCATTCTCATTATATTAACAATGGCTGCACAGACTTTGGTATTTTGATTTTTTCAGCTCGGCAAGTCTCTTAGCGTCTCTGAGTCTTGATTTCCTCATCTGTCAGCTGGGTCTTATATCTGTCCAGGATTTTGACAAAGGTCTAAAGATTTAACTGACTGGAGGAATCTTAAAAAATTGATCATTTGGAGGCATAGGTAGATACACTTTGCCTCCTCACACAACCAAAAGAAGGATGACAACAAATTTAAAAACAAAAATAACCTGAACTGCCCAAAAGATCAAACTGTATGGAAGTTTGACAACCAAGGAGTCAAAGAAGAAACATTCATCCACACTGGTGTGCCAAGACAAAGAAATATGGCCCAAATGAAAGAACAGATCAAAGCTCAAAAAAAAAAAAAAAAAAAAAAAAAAAAAAAAAAAAAAGAACTAAGTGATGAAGAGATAGCCAGTCTGTCACATGCAGAGTTCAAAATACTGGTAATCAGGATGCTTACAGAAATGGTTGAGTATGGTCACAAAATAGAGAAAGAAGTGAAAGCTTTGCAAAGTGAAATAAAGGAAAATGTATAGGGAACCAACAGTGATGGGAAGGAAACCAGGATTCAAATCAATGATTTGGAGTAGAAGGAAGAAATAAACATTCAACCAGAACAGAATAAAGAAACAAGAATTTTTAAAAAATGAGAAGAGGCTTAGGAACGTCTGGAACAACATTAAACATTCCAACATCCGAATCATAGGAGTGCCTGAAGGTGAAGATGAAGAGCAAGATATTGAAATTTTATTTGAAAAATAATGAAGGAGAACTTCCCCAATCTGGTAAAGGAAATAGACTTCCAGGAAGTCTAGGAAGCTCAGAGAGTCCCAAAGAAGGTGGACCCAAGGAGGAACACACCAAGGCACATCATAATTACAGTAGCCAAGGTTAAAATGAAGGAGAGGATTGTAGAAGCAGCAAGGGATAAGGGGACAGTCACCTTATGGAAAGGAGTTCCCATCAGACTGTCAGCTGATTTCTCAAAAGAAACTTTACAGGCAAGAAGGGGCTGGAAAGAAGTATTCCAAGTCATGAAAGTCAAGAACCTATTTCCAAGATTGCTCTATCCAGCAAAGCTGTCATTTAGAATGGAAGGGAAGATAAAGCGCTTCTCAGATAAGGTCAAGTTAAAGGACTTCATCATCACCAAGCCCTTATTATATGAAATGTTAAAGGGACTTATCTAAGAAAAAGAAGATAAAAAATATGACAGTAAAAAGACAGCAAACTCACAGATATTAACAACCACACCTAAAACAAAAGCAAACTAAGCAAACACTAGAACAGGAACAAAACCACAGAAATGGAGAACACATGGAAGGTTAGCAACAGGGGAGTGGGAAGAGGAGAGAGGGGGAAAAGGTACAGAGAATAAGCAGCATAGATGGTAGGTAGAAAATAGACAGGGGGAGGGCAAGAATAGTGTGGGAAGAGTAGAAGCTAAAGAACTTATGACACATGGACATGAACTAAGGGGGGAAATGTGCGTGGGAGGGGGTGTGCAGGGTGGAGGGGAGTGATGGGGGAGAAATGGGACAACTGTAATAGAATAATCAATAAAATATAATTTCAAAAAGAAAAAGAAGATAACAAATATGAACAGTAAAATGACAACAAACTCACAACTATCAACAACCGAACCTAAAAAAAAGAAAAAGAAAAACTAAGCAAGCAATAGAACAGGAACAGAATCACAGAAATGGAGATCACAAGGAGGGTTATCAGTGGGGAGTGGGGGTGGATAATGGGGAAAAGGTACAGGGAATAAGCATAAATGGTAGACACAAAATAGACAGGGGAGGTTAGGAATAGTATGGGAAATGGAGAAGCCAAAGAACTTATATGTATGACCCATGGACATGAACTAAGGTGGGGGAATGCTGGTGGGGGCAGTGGTGTAGGGCAGAGGGGAATAAAGGGGACAGAAAAAATGGGACGACTGTGATAGCATAATCAATAAAATGTATTTAAAAGATAAATTAAAAACTTGATCATTCCATCCAAGTCTAGGTTGCCACTTTATTACAGGCTCAGATTGCATTCTGAAAACACAGTCAATGGCAAGAGAGAGACAGAGATGTTTGCAGTCGTAGTTCAAGGCCAGGGATATTTAAAACACTCAGCACAGTCCTAACCCATCAGAAAGAACTCAGCTTTAAGCAATTGGTATTACTTCTAGGACACAGACTGGTTTTAGATCATCCTACTTTAAAATAAGCAGAAGGTTTAGTTTTGAAAATAGGGTAGAAAATGGTAGAACTTATCAGAAAACAAACAAACAAATGGCCCTAACTGGTGTGGCTCAGTTTATTGGGTGACATTCCGCATAATGAAACAATTTCCGGTTAGGGCACATGCCTGGGTTGGGGACTGGTCTAGGGTTGGGGATTTGTCCCAGGCCGGACGCGTACAAGAGGCAACCAATTGATGTTTCTCTCCCTCTCTTTCTCCCTCCCTTCCTGTCTGTCTAAGTACCTATTTAAAAAACAGAAATAATGGTATTTTAACCTACCTTTGTGTTAATGGCAGTAGAGTTTCTATAATACAGGAGACAGTAGTCACCCATGAAATTATTTGCTCAATTATTTGTCTTCTCTGCCAGACAGAACCATGAGAAGAAGCAACATGTCTGTCTTACTCATCTCCCAATTCCTAACCAGCACAATGCCCAGTGTAGGAATTCAATAAACGTTTGCTGAATGTTTGAATAAACAAAGGAATGAACGGACATTCCTACTCTGTTTTTCAATGGCCAGACCAATCCAGAATTCAATGTTCTAGGGACCATAATTTAAGAAAGTTATGGATAAAGGAGGGAGACCACCATTGAGGAAACTAGGGGCCATGAACCTAGGTATTGATTCATGATGTAAGAGTTAACTTAAAATTTTTTGCATAAAAATATAACTTACCAAAATACGTGGGACACAGATAAAATAGTACTGAGAGGGACATTTATAGCGTTACATGATTACATTAGAAAAAAGGTCTCAAATCTAAGTAGCTGTCTCAAGAAACTATGAAAATAAGAGGAAGATAAATCCAAAGCAAGCAGAAGGAAAAGAATAATTTCATTAGCAACAGAAATAAATGAAACAGGAAACAAAAATTATAGAGAATATCAATAAAACAAAAAGCTGCTTCACTTTAAAAAAAAATCAAGGTTTGGATTGATAAACCTCTAGCAAGACTGAGAAAGATAAAAAGGAGAAAAAGCATAAATCACCAACATCAGGAATAAAACAGAGGATATTACTGCAACCATTAAAAATGTAATACGAGGTTAAAAACCAATAAGTCAAAAAAGAAATCACAATTGGAACTGCTTTGAGATGAATGAAAATACAATCTCACAGAAGGTCTGGGATGTAGCGAAAGCAGCGTTCAGAGGGAAACTTACAGTTCTCAGGGTCTGCCTTAAAAGAGAAGATCTGAAGTCAGTAACCTCACTGTGCATCTAAATGAAATAGAAAAAGAAGAGCAAATTAAACCCACAGCTAGCAAAAGCAAGGACATAGTAAAGATTATAGCAGAACTAAAATAATTTAAAATATAATAAGAAGAAATGATAAAACCAAAGTTAATTATTTGAAAAGAGCACCAAAATTAGCAAACATTTGTTTGACTAAGAAGAGAGAAGACTCAATTACTAAAATCAGAAATTAAAGTAGAGAAGTTATTATTGAACTTACAGAAATAAAAAGAATTCTACAATGAACTCTATTATATACCAAAAAATTAGGTAACCAGAATAAAATGAAAAAATTCCTATAAACACACTAACTCCCAAAACTAACCTAAGAAGAAATAGAAAGTCTGAATAAACCCATACCAACAGATCAGGTCAGTAATCACAAATAACAAATAAATGCCCAGGACTGGATGACTTCACTGGTAAACTCTATGGAACTTTTAAAGACAAACTAACACTAATTTTCCTCAAGCTCTTGAAAGAAGTATAGTATAGTGAGCACCTCCTGACTCATTCCATGAAGCTGGTATGAGTTTGTTACCAAGCCAGACAAAGACATCACAAGAAAAGAAAACTATAGACCAATTTCTGTTATGAATATAGAAGCAAAAATTCTCAACAAGATACTAGGCTACCAAATACAGCAACATATTAAAAGGATTATACACTGTGATGGATTGGGATTTATCTCAGGAATGCAAGAGTGATTCAGCATGAAAATCAATCAGTGTAAGACACCGTAATAACAGCATGATGTTGTAGAAGGATGCAGTAATCGCAACAGAGAAAAAAAATGACGAAAAAAATCCAACATCTCTTAGTAATAAGAATATTTAATACACTAGGAATAGAGGGGAACTTCTTCAACATGTCAGAAGGCACTTACGAAAAACCTACAACTGATACCATACACAGTGGCCAAAGGCTGAAACTGCCCTCTTAGGACCCAAACACGACAGAGCTGACAGCTTGCACCACTTCCGTTCAGCACGACACTGAAAGTCCTAGCCAGAGTAAGTAGGCAGAAAAAGAAATAAAATATACCCCAAATGGAAAGAAAAAGAGCAAAACCATCCCCAAATGACACGGTCATATATGTGTCGGCATGAAAGGCTTTTCAGGTTGAGAACCAAAAGTTTTGTCCAACAGCTGAGACATTCCCCCCCGCCCCCCCCACCCTCCCAGAACAACCCGTTCGGGACCCAAATTGCTCACCGTAGGAGGAGTTGGAGAGCTGAGGCTTGACCGCAACTGTGTTTTTGTCGCTTACTAGTTGCTTTACTTTTGTTAGTAGGTGCTGTTATGTGTTTTGGGGCTCCCTGATTGGGTGCTTATACGTTTACATGTTATGCCTTCTTGATGTGTTTTCTCCTTTATCATTAAAAATTGTCCATCTTTGTCTCTTGTTGTTTTTTTTTTTATAACTTGCAATCTATTTTGTCAGACGTAAGTATGGCTACACCTGCTTTTCTCTGGATGCCATTTGCATGGAGAATAATGTTCTACCCTTAAACTTGAGTCTATGTTCGTCTTTGTAGCTGAGATATGTCTCCTGAAGGCAGCGTATAATTGGGTTTTGTTTTTCATCCAGCTCCTTCTTTGTGCTTTTCTATTGATGAGTTTCAGGCTATTTGTTTACATTTACAGTGATTATTGATATATGAGGATTTCCTATGGCTATTTTTTATTTTCTGTTAGTTCTGTGTCTCCACTCTTTCTTTCCTCTTGTGTTTCTGCCTGTTGTTTCACTTTGGTGGTATTCTATGATTTTTTCTTGTTTCCTCTTTTTTTAATGTTATGTCTCAGTTCTGGACTTTTTTGTGTGGTTACCATTAGGTTTATGAAAAAGAAACTTTCATATATACTGTAGCTTTTTTCCTTCTGCATTCACCTTAAATCCATTCTCCTTTGCAAATGTAGACCTTTAATCTTCCCCTTTTATTTTTTTGTCACAAATTATCCATATTTATTCTGTGAATTCATTTCCAAACTGCAGTAGCTATTGTCTGCTTTCCTTCTTAAAAATGGTTTACCTCCTTTAACCTTCCTTTACATTTAGGTGTATAATGCCCTATTCTAGAAAAGTGTTGCAATATCCTGCTTCTGTCTGTCATCTTACTCATAGTTTTGTATCCTTTTCTCTTTTGTTTCAGATAGAATAACCCCCTTCAGTATTTCCTGTATTTCAGAAGTCTTGTGGTTGTAAGTTCCCTCAACTTCCATATGTCTGGAAAGGTCTTTATTTCTCTTTCACGTCTAAAGGATAACTTTTCTGGGTATATTACTCTTGGCTGGTAATTTCTGTCTTTTAATAGTTTGAGTATTCACGTCTAAAGGATAACTTTTCTGGGTATATTACTCTTGGCTGGTAATTTCTGTCTTTTAATAGTTTGAGTATATGATTCCACTCTTTCCTAGCTTGTAGGGTTTCTGCTGAAAAGTCCAAGGATAGTCTAGTGGGATTCCCTTTTTAGGTTACTGTCTTCTTATCCCTGGCTGCCTTGAGAATTATGTCTTTGTCATTAATTTTTGACGGTTTTAATATAATATGCCCTGGGGAAGGCCTTTTTGGATTGAGATAGTTTTTTCTTGTTTTGTTTTTGTTTTGTTTGCTTCTTGGATTTGAGGATGTAGCTCTTTCCATAGGTTTGGGAAGTTCTCATCAACTATTTATTTAAATAGCCTGTTTCCTTCTCACTCTCTTGTCCTTCTGGTATACCCATTATTCTTATATTGCCCTTTCTGTTGGAATCATATAGTTCTCCTAGAGTTCTTTCATATATTTATTTTTTACTCTCAAGTCTTTCTTGTCTTTCATGTGGGTCATTTCCAGATTCCCATCTTCAATATCGTAAATTCTTTCCTCCATCTGGCCAGCTTATTTCCAAAGCTTGCTAGTTCATTCTTCATCTCTTTGATTGAGTTCATCATCTCCAGAATTTCTACTTTTTTAAAGTTTTGAGATCTTTGGTGATGTACTTCTTTTGTTTGTTGCTTTTATTTTGGAGTTCATTAAACTACCTGTCTGTGTTTTCTTGTGTCTCGTTGAGTTTATTAGAACTGTAATCTTGAATTCTCTGTCATTTAAATCACATATTTCCATGTCTTTAAGTTTATTTTCTGGAGATTTAAAATTTTCTTTTTGAGTTGCCTTGTTGCCTTGGTTATTTGTGACATTTGATGGATTACTTCTCTGCCTAGGCATCTATGGGAATGAAATCAGTTCTTTTGAAGAGGGGCACATGTATATTTAGTAAATTAACAAGAAGTCTTTCTTTTTTCCAGTAGGTGGCACTGAAGAGCAAGTTTCCAAGTTTTTCTTGCTTCTAGGAACTCTGAGGGGTAGTAGCAAATGCCCCATATTCTCTGAGAAGGTGGGCATTTCCTCTGTAACCAGATCACCTCAATCTTAGGGTACCACCTCCATGGGGAAATGTGGGGGGTCATGGGGCTCCTAGTGCATGGAATTCCAGTGCTGCCCTCTGCAACCAGACCCTGCCGGCACTTCAGCTGCCAAGGGCTGGGGCAGGGTAAGCTTGGAGAGGCTGTCTGGTGCGTTTGTGGCTTTGTTCTCCTCCAGGTAATAAGGACTGCTAGACCTCAGCTTCCTCATCGCTGTATCTCCACGCCTCTCACTAGGGTTAGCTTCAGCATGTGCTCACCACTTAGGGAAGAATGCTTCCGTCTCCCCAGTTCTCGGGGCTGCAGGTAAGTATTCCGTAGCCTGACACTCACTGCTACAGATTCTTCTGGGGCCGGCTGCTAGCTCTGGGAGGGTGGGGGCATGGGGCCAGGCTCTGTGATTTGTTTTTTGTTTGTTTTTCTGTTTGTTTTGTTTTCTTGCCTGGCAGTGGTAGTTGCCAGGCAACTGTGGGGGCAGCTCTGCATTCTGTTTCTGCCCAGGTCACTGGGTTCAGCCACAGCCTGTACCAACCACTCAGGTAGGAACACTCGCTGTATCTCTTTGTGGGTATCTCACTGTATCCCGAGACCCACGGTGAGCTTACTGCTTCACTTCTGGCAACTGTCCCTGCTCCTCTCCCTTTCCTCCTCCCCCACTCACCTCAACAAGCCCACCTTCAGATGTTCTAATGCGCGGGTCTCTCACAGAGACGCAGACGTGTCTGTGTGTTCAGCAGGGAAACTGTGTCGAATTACAGATGTCAAACTGTGGTAACTTCGAGGGGAGATGCCAGGGGGACCTCTCAGGGTGCCATTCCTCTGGCATCCCATAAAATCTTATTTTTAAAAATATTCTTTCAGATATAATGTACACATAGCCCAAATCCACTCTTTTAAAGTGAACAATTAAGTGGTTTCTAATACACTCAAAAAGTTGTGCAGATGTCACCACTATCGAATTTCCGAGTATTCTTATCACCACAAAAGGAAACCTTATACTCAGTCCTCATTTCCTCCTCCTTTCTGCAGCCCTTGGTAAGTGCTGATCTGATTTCTCTCTCTATGGTTTGCCATTTCTAGACATGTCATATAAAGGGAATAGGTGTGGGGTGTGGCTTCTTTGCACAATGCAGCATATATCCCAACTTTAGTCCGAATAATGACTCCATTGCATGTATGTACAACATTTTGTTTGTTTATTTACCAACAGATGGACACTGGGTTGTTTTCACTTTTCAACAATATAAATAATGCTGCTATGAACATTCATGTAAAAGTTTTATGTGAACATGTTTTCAGTTATCTTGGGTATATACAACGTCTGCCTGGAAAAAGTTCAGCCATTGTTAATACAACAAGAATGGTTTATATGACATTGATGTAACCTGGCAGCCAAGAAGAGTGGACTGTAATGTGCATGCATGAACAATGACTTCACTGTACTAGTCAGTGGGGGCAGTAGACACTGTTGAGTGAGCATGTGGACTGTGTAGATGTCACATTCAAAATGACTGAGAGGGTAGAGCAACGAATCTGCATCAGATTTTGCATTAAACATCCCTCCATGGAAACCATTGGGATAATTTGGAAGGCCACAGCTATGGGCAACTGGTGATTGGCAGCTTTATCACAGCAAAGTGCTTGCTCATGCATCAGGTTTTGTGCAGAGGCCTTTTGGCGAAATATCAAATCACCCAGGCAATTCAGCCCCCACTATAGCCCAGATTTTTGGCTTTTCCCAAAACTAAAATCACTTTTGAAAGGGAAGCGATTTCGGACCATTGATGGGATTCAGGAAAATACGACAGGGCAGCTGATGGTGACTGGGAGAACTGTGTGAGGTCCCAAGGTGCCTACTTAGAAGGGGACTGAGGCATCATTATCCTATGTTTCTTTTATCTTGTATCTTCTTCAGTAAATGTCTCTCTTTTTCATATTACATGGCTGGGTACTTCTGGTCAGACCTCATATGTATGAGTGGGATTTCTGGATCAAATGGTAACTCTGTGTTTAACTGTTTTAGGATCCGCCAAATTGTTTTCCCAAATGACTATACCATTTTACACTTCCACTGGCAATGTGTGAGAGTTCCAATTTCCCCACACTTTCCCCAGCACTTGTTATGTCTGTCTTATTGATATAGCCATCTTTAATGGGTGTGGAGTGATATCTCATTGTGGTTTTGATTTGCATTTACCTAATGATTAATGACTAATTAGGAAAGATCATCAAGAACAAAGGGATGTCATTAGAGACCAAGGCTAAGTTCATCTGCACCCTAGTAGTCCTGATTACTATGTAATGACTTTTATATTTGCCCTTTACCAGAGATGTTTATTTCTTTATATAGGTTTGAGATACTGTCTAATTCCTATTGATTTATACCTGAAGGACTCCCTTTAGCATTTCTTGAAGGACCGGGATAGTGGTAACAACCTCCTTAAACTTTGTTTATTTGGGAATGTCTTAATATCACTATCATTGTTAAAGGGCAGTTTTGCTGAATATAGAATTCTTGGTTGACAGTTTTTTGACTTTCAGGACTTTAAATACCATCACACTGCCTCATGGTTTCTAGGGTTTCTGATGAGAAACCTGCTGTAACTCTCACTGAGGATCCTCATTGAACTTGAATGTATAAATTCATCTTTAAATCAAATTTGGGATCATTTTAGCCATTATTTTGTCACTTAATTTTTTAATTTTACCATTGCTTTGTCTTCTTCTGGGCCATCAATTTCATGTGAGTTAAACTGGCTGGTGTTGTATTTCATGTCTGTGATGGTAGGTTAATTTTTCAAATAAGTTTTTTTCCTTTGTGTTTCATTTTGGATTGTTTCTGTTTCTATGCATAAAAATCACTGATTTTTTCCTTTTACATTGTCCAATTTGCTATAAATCCTAAAGGTGTGGGTGGTTCTTTTTTCTTTTTTTCTTATCTGATAATTGTATTATCTCTTACAGTACCATTGAAGTATTTTTAAAATAATTCCTGTTTCTCCCCTCATCTTGTTTATGTTATTCTTTGCATCTTTTACATATACCTTTAGTCATGTTTATAAGCCTTATAATGTTCCTTATAAAGTCCTAGTCTGCTAATTTCATTATCCCTGTCATTTCTTGTTTCTGTGGAGTGATTTTTCTCTTCATATGCTGTCACATTTTTCTGCTTCTTTGCTTACTGTAATTTCTGAATGCTGGATATTGTGAATTTTACATTGTTGAATGTTGAATGATGTTGTAATCCTTTAATGATTGTGACACTAAGTATTAGGAAGTCTCTCATCACTTTTATTGCTGTTCTTCTGTATGTAATGAGTATTTTTCTTGGGCTGATTTTAAGAGCTGAATGTTATGTTTATTTTCAACTGTTTGACTATGATATGCCTGTGCATGGTACTTGTATTCCTGCTGCATTACTTACACAGAGACAAATAATTACAACTCAAATATCTCAGGACTTGCGAATGGCTAAATATTCATCAATATAATAGAATGGCATTGAATAAATATGTAGATTATGTTGGTACAAGATAAATTGTATATGAAATGATGTTTAGTAAAAGAACAAACTATTAACTATCCAAATATTTGAAAAATGAAAAAAATGGTTGTATTAGAAACGTATATTTAAGAGTTATATAAGTAGTATATTAAGGTGAAAGTTTTCTTCTGAAAGTCTGTTTTTAATACAGTTTTATTGAGACATAATTAACATACCATAAAATTCTCCTATGCAAAATATACACTTAAAGTGTACAACTCTATGGTTTTGAATATATTTACAGAGTTGTACGATCATCACCGCGATTGATTTTAGACAAATTTTATCCTTCCATCAAGAAATCCCACACCTATTAGCAGCCATTTCCCTTCTCCCCCAGTGCCCTCAGTCCTAGATAAGCAACCACTAACTTCCTCTCTTTATGCATTTGCCTGCTCTGGGCATTCTACAAAAATGGAATCATACAATATCTGGTGTTTTTTGACTTTTTTTTTTTTCACTTAGCATGTTCTCAAAGTTCATCCATGTTGCAGCATGTGTCAATACTTTATTTTTTTATTTTTAAATTATATTCCAATATTATAATTTTATTTTTAAGTATATTTTATAGATTATGCTATAACAGTTGTCCCAATATTTCCCCCTCTGCCCCCCTCTACCTGGTACCCTCTTCTCTCCAGCAATCCCCACTTCCTTTGTTCATGTTCACGGGTTGCGCATGTAAGTTCTTTGGCTTCTCCATTTCCTATATTATTCTTAACATCCTTCTGTCTATTTTGCTTCTTAATCCCTATAACTTTTCCCCCATTCTCCCCCTTCCCCCTTCCCACTGATAACTTCCAAATGATCTCCATATGTATTCTTCTGTTCCTGTTCCAGTTGTTTGCTTAGTTTGTTTGTTTGTTTTTTAGATTCAGTTGCTGATAGTTGTGAGTTTGCTGTCATTTTACTGTTCATACTTTTGATCTTCTTTTTCTTAAATAAGTCCCTTTAACATTTTGTATAATAAGGGCTTGGTGATGATGAACTCCTTTAGCTTTACCTTCTCTGGGAAGCACTTTATTTGCCCTTCCATTATAAATAATAGCTTTGCTGGATAGAGTAATCTTGGCTGTAGGTCCTTAGTTTTCATCACTTTGAATACTTCTTTTCAGTTCCTTCTTACCTGCAAAGTTTTTTTTGAGAAATTAGCTGATAGTCTTATGGGAACTCCTTTGTAGATAACTCTCTGCTTTTCCCTTGCTGCTTTTAAGATTCTCTCTTTAACCTTTGGCATTTTATTTTTTTATTTTTAAATATATTTTATTGATTATGCTATAACAGTTGTCCCATTTTTTCTCCCCTTTATTCTCCTCTGCCCTGTATTCCCCCTCCCACTGGCATTTTTCCACCTTAGTTCATGTCCATGGGTTATGCATATAAGTTCTTCGGCTTCTCCATTTCCCACATATTCTTAACCTCCCCCTGTCTATTTTGTACCTACCGTTAATGCTGCTTATTCCCTGTACCTTTTCCCCCATTCTCCCCGCTCCCCCAACCCCACTGATAACCCTCCATGTGATCTCCATTTCTGTGATTCTGTTCCTGTTCTAGTTGTTTGCTTAGTTGTTTTTTTTTTAGGTTCAGTTGTTAATAGTAGTGAGTTTGTTACTGCTCATATTTTTCATCATCTTTTTCTAAGCTAAGGCCCTTTAACATTTCATATAATAAGAGCTTGGTGATGATGAACTCCTTTAACTTTTAACCTCTGGCATTTTAATTATGATGTGTCTTGGTGTGGTCCTCTTTGAGTCCAACTTGTTTGGGACTTGCTGTGCTTCTAGGACTTTTATGTCTATTTCCTTCACCAAATTAGGGAAGTTTTCTTTTATTATTTTTTTCAAATAAGTTTTCAATTTCTTGCTCTTCTTCTCCTTCTGGCATCCCTGTGATTTGGATGTTGGTGCTTTTGGAGATGTTCCAGAGTCTTCTTATTCTCTCCTCATTTTTTTGAATTCTTGTTTCTTCATTTTGTTCTGGTTGACTGTTTATTTCTTCCTTATATTCCAATTTGTTGATCTGAACCCCAGCTTCCTTCCCTTCTCCATTCTTTCCCTGTGGATTTTTATTTCACTTAATGTAACTTTCATTTATTCCCTTATGCTTTTGCGTACTCAGTGAGTTTTCCAAGCATCCTTATAACCAGCGTTTTGAACTCTGCCTCTGATAGGTTGGCTATCTTTGTTTCATTCAGTTCTTTCTCTGGTGTTTTGTTCTGTTCTTTCATTTGAGCCATATTTCTTTGTCTCCACCATTTGGCAGCCTCACTGTGTTTGTTTCTGTGTATTAGGTAGAGCTGCTTTGATTCCATCTTGGTGCATTTGTTACGTGGTATGGGGTGGAGCCCTAAGTAATTGCCAGGGTGGGGCAACGTGCTTCACATCTTTGTGGTTCTGTATGTGGGGGAGAGGGGGGGAACAGTGCCTCTGCCTGGCACTTGCCCTGTTTCCAGTCACTTCACCTACTTCCCATGCATGACTGGCACCCCTGTAGCTGTTGCCGTGGTGATGGTTCCCAGAGTGGGAACCATCTAGGACCTTGAAGACTCTTAAACTGACTCTCCTGGGAAATGGGCAGTTTCTTCCGCCATCCCACTGGTTTTTGCAGCCAGAAGTTATGAGGCTTTATTTTCCCAGCATTGGAACCCTGAGCTGTGCAGTCTGGCCTGTGGCTGGGATCCCTCGCTCCCCAGGTGTCCTTCCTGATTTTTATCCACCACATGTGAATGTGGGACCACCCATTTCACTGGCCGCTGCCACCTTCTGCACCTTGCCACCGCCACGCCGCATCCTCTTCTCCCCAGCTCCCCATTTTTGCCCCCTGTACCCACTTGGATGAATGTCTTCTTTAAATCCTTGGTTGTTGGACTTCCATACAGTTTGATTTTTCTGGCAGTTCTGGGTGTTTTTTGTCGGGAGGTTAGCCATGATCCTTATTATGGCTGTGCAAGGGGGCGAAGCCTGTCAGTCTACGCCTCCATCTTGACTCAAAGTCTCACCCAATGTTACCATTTTATACATGATTAACATTATAATCAATAGCTCTCTATATAAAGCCTTTTAGGATAGATTCCTTAATATGAATTAATATTACAGAATCAAAGAAAATGAATGTTTCCTGTTGTATTTTGATCATACTAATCTATACACCTCAAAAGATTACACACCTGTGATTTTACTTTAATTCCCTGCAAACACAAACAAATATGACAGAGAAAATTTATTTGATTGCTGCTCTTTCCCATTGCAATCCTTACTGCTCGGGCTTACTTTCTACCCCTGGCAGCAGGCAGCCATTATCCCGAGTTTGGTACGCAGCCTTCCAATCATTTTTAAAAAGTCTCTCCTTCCCCCCTCTCTGTACATGTACAAATACATACATCTTTAATGGTCTTTAATTACATGTTATTTGGAGGTTTATAAATCCAGTGTGGTGCCTGCAACGTAAATCCCTGTGTGCATTATTAAACGGAACAAAAACTAATTATATCACTACTATCCTTTCCATCAATATTAATATCATATAAATAAACCATAGTGTAATGGGAGATCTGAATCCCAATAACTGACTGTAATAGCCATCCTAATAATTCATTCCATGCCCTCAAGATAATGCCGTATCGTATTGCAGGAGGCTATTTTAATTTCAAGGAAGGTAAGCAGGATTAATTTCAGTGGGCTGCAGATTCAGTGTGGGGCCAAAGCACTCAGTTCGATTATATATTTGATAATTAATTAACTCATTCTTAAACTCCAACAGTGCTACCTAATTACTACATAATTGAAGTAGACAACTGAAGCAGCCATTTAAAATTGAAACTTTGTCAACCAACCCAAAGGGCACTCTACTCATATTTGGTTGAGTATGAGAGAATATTTTGGACGATTGCTCGGAGGAGGCCGCTGGTCATTGACGGTGAGAGTGACCAGTCAGGTTTACCAGGCTTCCTGGCTGTGGGGCAAAACCTAGGTAGCTATGATGTGTTACTCAAGTCTCTTCGTTTTTTTTCTCTAGAAAGAAATTATTTTTCCTAGTACAAAATTCCCAGTGCTCCAGCTTATCATTCATATTTTCATGTAGTTGAGTCAGAATTGCCTCATGTTTGGGGGCCTTTTTAAAACTCTGAGGATTAAAAAGTCATCTCGGGGCAAAAACCATTTGGTTCTTGCTTGGGGATCTTCCTAACAGGTGAGCTGCACCTGTCCTAAACTAGCTCATGAAAAACTAGGGAAAGAATTGAATAATAAGACCCCCTACTAAATTTATTTTCAAAGTTTCAAAATGTTAATTCACTCTAAAAATGCTACGCTGCCCTTTTAAATCACTCTACCACTGAATCACCTGTGCTAAACGAATTATATCACCTTCTTCAGAGACAGCAGTGCTATCTTTTTTTCAAGTGTCTTTGAGTTAGAATTCCGGAGGAGTATCAGACAGATACTAGTTACAGCATTTACCTACATGTCAGCCCCTACCCCATCAATCACTCAGTAAGTGAAGTTGGGTGTTTGCATAAAATAGCGAGTGAAGAGTGAGCGGAAGCACTGGGCTGGTGTAGTACCCACGCTGGGTTTCCAGACAGATGTTCAGTAAGTGTAATTTAAATGGGTTTATTTTGGATGCTTAATGATGAGTGTAAAATGACTCTGCCCGTTTTAGCTCATAATTAGCATCTACAATCCCCCTTTTCACAGAGCTGTACCCTTAAAAAAAACCCCACCAATTGTATGTCAAATTCTGGATTTGATGTTTTATATATCTTCCTCTTCCTGTTCAATCCTTTCAACTTTCTGGAGAGTAGTTATTAATATTATTCCCATTGTTTCAATAACTTTCAAAGGGGTCAGTAGGCTGACCAAAGACTAACAATCAGCAGTTGGGGCTTGGGGATAATGGTTGTGAAATCTGGCAGGCCTGCTGCCTCTCTTGCGGTGCGGGTCGAACCCGGAGCCAGGTTTAAGCAGTGCAGGGGGTCGTGGAGTGGGACACGCGCGGGGCTCCACTCTGCCAGGCTGTGCTGCCAGGCAGCTTGGCGGCCTTAGACGTTTCCTGCAGCGGCTGCCTCGTGGAAGAGAAGGTCCTCCCATCACGCCCCAGGTGATCCCCGAGGCCCCGCGAGGACACGTGCTGCAGGGCCGCATCCAGAACACCTCTCAACCCCAAGGGGAGGCTGAGAAAGCCAGCCCTGGCCCTGGGAACTTTTAACAGCCTACCACGCCTCCTTGCTCACTGCATGTTCACGAGCCGGCCTGTGTCAGTCCCTGTCTGCTTTTCAATGTGCAAGACGTGCCCCAGTGAGCCTGCCCGGCTTCACCTCGGTTTTCCCACGACGCCCCCAGAGCCCACTGTGTGAGAACCGGGAAGGAGCCCGTAGTGTCCTGCTCTTCATGGGTGGCTCGCGGGGACCGGCCCTTGGGCAGCGTTCAAAGTGGGGTTCCCACAGGTGCTGCAAATGCAAGGACGGTTTGGTCCTGAATTCACCTCTGGGGCTCTGGGAAGATTGCGGGGTGGGTAGGCAGAGAAAGGTGCTCAAGAGCGAGTCAGGGCGAACACGGACAGGTCCGCAGGTCGCTGGCCCTCCCGCCAGCGCCACCTGCGGCGCGGGCCTCCGCGGAGCAAGCGGAGCCGCAGCGGCCACCGCGGGTCCCTCCCTCACCCCACCTCTGGCCCTGGGGCAGCCAGTGCGTCCCCGCCCCCTCAGCCGGCCGCCGCCCGCAGGTGAAGCCAGTCCGGCCGCAGAGTAGGTGCGTGGGGATGATCTCACTCGTGCGCTCCGCGCCAGGAGGAGGAGGAGGAGGAGCGGGAGCGAATCCAACTTCCGGGTAGTGCAGCCGCACGCCACCGGCATCTTGCTTTTTCTTCCTCCTCCCCCCGTTGTATCCCTCGCCTCTCCCTCCTTTCCTTTTATTCCCGAGCCCACCTGCCAAAATGAACAGCTCCGACGAGGAGAAGCAGTTGCAGCTCATCACCAACCTAAAGGAGCAAGGTAGGCGGGCGCGCAGCCGCCAGGTGCGGGCGGCCGCGGCCCGTGGGCGGGGACGGCTCCCCGGCGCTGGCTACAGGGCTGCTGGAAGCCGGGCGGTAGACGTTGCGGCCGCGTGGCCACGCCGACAGCTCCGTTACCCGTGGAGAAGCATCCTTCGCGCCCCGCGCGCACTGGAGAGCCCAGGGCCGAGGGTGCCGGGCGGGTGCCGGGGAGTGTCGGCCCGGCAGTGCGGGAAACGCTACCCGCTGGTGGTTTTAGCTGGGGATCTGGAGTGTTGGGGGAAGGGACAAGGATTCAGCGCTGACTTGGCCCCAGGGCTTACCTTCCAGGAGGGATTAGCGGGTGGGGCTGGATGTCGTGGGAGGGGGTGGTGTGGGCGGCTCAGCTGGCCCTGCTCCCTTCCTTGGCCCCACCCTTGCCCTTTTGCGCTGGGAGGCCTGCAGCGCTCCACTTCAGCCTTCCCAGCTTTTCATTTTGTCTGGTTTGCTGTAGTTCCTCTTTCTTTCCCCAGCTAGGATTTTCAGGCCACGATGTGTTTTATCACTTCTCATTTTTAGCAATTTATTAGTCATTGAGTCAAAACCCTGCCTGGTGTCAGGCTTCCTAAATTAAGACTTGGCTCTTTTCCACGGGAAAGCCAGGCCATGTAGGTGCATTTCTGCACTGCCTGGTCACAGGAGATTCTCTCTTAATATAAGAACTGTTTTAATCCATCATTTCCATCACTTAACCACACTTGTAAACAAAGCCAAATTAATGTGAGCCAAACATTTTTTAAATTTACGATGATTATTACCCTGACCCAAGGTGGCCTGAAAATATGGGTCAAGAGAGAGAGGAACCATACAAATTTAGGAAGTAAAAACCTTGTAGGAACTTGTGCTTTTCTGACTCACTTGCTGACAGGACCACTATGTAGAGGGGACACAGAGGGCCCCTTCTCTCTGGCTAACCCTCGGTGTTTACTCCCAGCGCTTTCACTTCTCTTTGCTCAACTCATCATCTTTGTGAATTTGGAAGAGTCAGGTATCCATCCCTTCCAGGGTCTTGTGGATTAGGCCTTACCTGACTAAAGGCAAAGGCTAAACCAGACCATGTCCCGAGGTGCTGCCCAGTACTATGCACCGTTGCCCTTTAAAGATGCAGGCATACCATTTGCAAGGGTGTGTGGGTCCCTCTGGAATGCGCACTCCTGGAAAGAAGTCTGTTTACTGTTTGCTGTGTGAGCTTGTTTACTGTGTGACCTTGGGGAATTCTTAAACCTCGCTCAGATGGTCAGACACGTTTCTCTGTAGTATCTACCGTCTAGAAAGCTCTGAATAAATGTTCATGGATTTTGCCTTCCCAGTGCCCTCAACTCCCACTGTGATTAGCCCAAGGTCATTAAGTCACAAGCATCAGTGACTCCAGTGGGTGCGTGAAATGCCTTTGTCTGGAATTTCTCAAGTGTTTTTAGTGAAGGGCTGGATTCTATTAGTATTTTTTTAAATTTCTTTTAACACCCCCATAACATAAAGCCTTTTTTTAATTCAAGTATAGCTGACGTATAAGATCACATTGGTTTCAGGTGTACAGCATAGTGATTCATCATGTATCATCTTAGGATGTAATCACAACAGTAAGTCTGGTAACTCTGTGTCATTCTACAAAGGTACCATGGAATCCATTTCCCTGTGCTATACATTTATATTTCCATGACTTATAACTGGAAGTTTGTACCTCTTGTTACCCTTAACCTCTTTTACCCATCACTAAATACTCTTTATTCATATTCCAGACGTTGGAGATTTCATTATTGGTAATATATGCCAGTGGATACCAGATCTTTTGATAGGTTATCAGTTTTCAAATAGTAATGATACAAAATTTCATTTCCTTTCCATTCTGTGTATAATTTCAAGGGTAGATTAACAGTACAGATAATCCACAAGTTTATATTTGTGGATTATATCTGTCTCTGTTGGGTTTAAGAGCTGAGAAAAAGGGTTCTTAAGTTTCTGTTTCTCTCTTATATTACACCAGAAAACAAACAAATCTATGTTATTGGCATTTGTAGAGGATATATTTTCTGGATTATGGGCATATCAAATGCAATAGACCAGTTAGAGTTTGAAATTGTGTTCCTGAAAAGGTACTTTTTTTTTTTTTTTTTTTTAAGGCTAGTGAGTCTGGTTACGCAGGTGTTGGGATTTTCTTCAGTCCACAGTCTGGTTTTCATACATGTCAGAACTGGCGCATTTGTTTCTCACTGGATCGTAGAGCATGTTAACAAATTCAGGAGTACTCACTTGCTGTTTGGCCAATGGAACTAACTGGTAAAATAGGGATTTGAGGTGAAAAAACAGGCAACTAGGTATTTAGGCTCTTACCAATATTATGATCAATTTGGTAAGATGATGATGTGTATAATTGATTTCTGAAAATAGTTCTTTTTACTACCTGTTAATAACATTTTGAATAACTCCACTACCCATGTTTAATGTGAACAAGAACTAATAGTTCACCTGATACTCTGTTTTCCTTTTTAACACCGAGTAAACATACTCATTTATTCTTTTAACCAATATTTACCAGGCGTCTCTTACCATATCATGGATGAGGCCCAGGTGCTAGGCTCGGTGGGGTTGAGATGGTGAACAGGTCTTTGCTCTCATCACGTTTATCTTCTGGCAGACAGTCATTCATGAGATAATCGTACGCATAAGTTTGTACAATTACAAATATTTTTCTAGGACGGACTCTTAGCAATGGAATTGTTGGGTTAGAGGGCGTGTGCACACCCAGTTGTGCGAGACATCGCAGAAGGGCCCCCCAGATGGCTGAGCCAGCCCACATCCCCCAGCTGTGCCTGTGAAGCCACACACCAGTCGACATGGACCAGCAGCGGTCTTTATTAGTTTTGGCAGCCTGATGGGTTTCTTAATTTTGCCGATCTGATGATCAAAAACGATACCCTAAAGAATTGGTATTACCTGGTTCTTAGCAGGGTTTGAAATCTTTCTACATGCTCACTGACCATTGAGGTTTCATCGCATTGTTCCTCCCTTCTTCCTTGGTGAGTCTGAGGTCTGAAATTTGAACCCGCTCCCCAGGAGGGAGCTGGGAAAGAAGGTTCCTATCTGCTCTGAGTGGCAGGGCTGACAGCAGCCCTGCCGAATGTGAAGCCTCAGTAGCCAATGAGGTTGCTTTTGACACAAGTTGTGAAATGTAATGACGGAGTCTGTCATAATATGAACAATCTCTAATTTGCACTTACCATTCCCTAAGCTCTATGTCTTATAAATCACACCCACTTCTGAATTACTTCAAAACATTGTATGTTCCCTTCCAGTGAATGGTATAATTAGCTATATTATGTCTTTCTAGAAAGTTATATTATGTCCCTTTAAAAAAAATTAGCCAGTGTGCGATTGCTTATGTTCCAGCAGATGTTGAGGTAATGAGGTAATTCTCCTTTTGTCTTTTCGGGGGCTTTATTTTATTGGACTGATTGACATCTCTAATGTGCTGAGAAATGGCAACTTGGGATACTATTTCCAATGCATATTTCCTAGCGACTAAAGTGGACATTTCCCTCACAAAACATCATACAATTTGCTCCCCCTCCAGAATTCTGTTGGGAAATGATAGACTTAGCTTAGCATTTGTTTAAGGTACATGATTTTCATTGTAATTTATTCAGCCCGCAGGCATTGAATATTCATAGCCAGGCACTGTGCTAGGCATCAGAGATACACAGATGAATAAAACCTTGTCCCTGCCGGGGAGGAGTTCCTACTCGAGAGATGGGGCTAGGCGTGTAAATTCCAGGAAGTGTGTTCATTGACCTGGATGGGGTCATGTGTTTAAATCCTTTGGCCAGGGCAGGGCTGGGCAGGGCACCTTGATTGGCCGCCCCCACAAAGACCGATGGGTTGGTGCAGGTGTCCGAAAGAGAATGCTGCTCTCTTTCTGGTCGAGTGCCACAACCGAAGGGGGATGCAGGCCGCGCAGACGCAGAGGACGTGTCCACCGAGCTGGCCACCACGGTAGTGCCGCGTCATTTGGAAATCGTGGAGGAAGTTTTGAAGAGAGTGATCGTCAGTTAACCGTAAAGCTGTTACACCCACAAGCAACCCAGAAGTTATGGCTGTTCTTGAGCTAACACCATTTAAAGTGGATTTCCTATGGTGGGATAACTGGTTTTAAAGAGGGGCAACCTCCTTTTGCCTTTATTTACTAGTATCTTCCTTAAGACCATTGAGATAGTGCTTAAGGTTCAGATGGAAATTTAGTCAAGCTTCTTCCTAGAGCTGAGTTAGTAATTAGAGGCGTCCAGTGCTCCCGTGGCTTCTAGGTTAGGAAGTCGCTGGAGCATTATTTTGACAAAAGGGACTGCAACCGTGGCCCGCCACAATGACCGTTTCAGTCTGGAAAAGCTGAGGCATTGTCAGTATGGGATCCATGCAAAGCCAGTCAGCGGATATTTTCTGTAAGTGACGAGGTAAGGATTTCGGGCCTTGTGGGTTGTATGGGTTTGGGTGCAAACCAGTGTACTTATGAAAAATGCAATTTCCTCCTAAAGTTGGTTAGCCACTGCTGAAGAGACATCAGTTGGGCAGTGTGGCTTCTTCTGTCATTCTCCAATGAAAGGAACAAGACTCTGGGGAGAAATGGCTGATTCTAGGCCTGGGGTGACTGGGGCAGGAAATACACAAGACAAGCCCGGAGCATCTTGTACCAGCAATGAGGAAGTGCTCCAAGAAGGAAGCCCGCAGTGGTGGGGGTGTGTCAAAGAGATACAGGAACCAGCTGAACTCCCAGCGGCCAGCGATGGAACAAGCTGAACAACGGAATGTTAGCTTATAACCCAACGTACGAAACAGATATTCACTCATCCATACTGCCAAAAATAAATGGTTGAGTAAACAGGGAGAAGAGACAAATCTTCTAGACAAACAATTCCAAATAGTGTGTATAGATACTCCTGGTCAAAGCGGCGGAGCATGTGCCCTGTTCCTTCAGAGTGGGCTGCATACAGTGACGTCTTTCCAAAGAGGATGGAACGGGAGGGGGGAGAAAGAGTACCTTTCCAGAGGAGAAACTTGACAGGCATCACCTCAGCTGGGTGGTCAAGGTCAACGCCAATGGTGATGGAAGTCATGTTGATAGTATGTACCTTCAAAAAAATTTTTCCCCAGGAGACTTGATCTTTATTTTGTCTCCAGTCTCACTGGAGATAGATAGTGTGCACCTTTGGTAAGAGGTGGTGAAAATGGCACTTCGCCTCAGTGTCTTCCCCCAAAAATCTGTAGCCCCAGTCTGATTGTGAGGAAAACAGCAGACAAATCACAATTGAGGGACATTCTACAGAACACCTGACCAGTATTCCTCAGAACTGTCAAAGTCATTGAAACCAAAGACTGTGCGGGGGGGGGGGGGACTTTGCCTGCAGAGCCCCATCCCTCTGTCACGGATGAAAATAAAACTACCAAGACATGATCTGCTTGGGGAGGAGAGGTGGTCAATCTCTCAAAGGAGAAGGGCTTCTTCACTGGGCTTTTATTGGGTTCAAATACACAGGAATACAGGTATGTCTGGTGGCAAGGATCAAACAATGGATAACATTTCAAAGAAATCTGAGGGCTTAATCTGAGTCAGTGTCTGTCAGGTAAGGGGGTTACAAAAACTTTGGGAGACATACTCATTTCCTCCTCAGACCCTTATCATTTAAATGAGAGCACTCTTAGCAAAGCAGGTTTCACAGGACTTTACGAATTCTTTCTTATGCCTGATCACCCGGGGAGGGAGCCGCTCTGGCCGGCACAGGGCAGCACTGCCCGCCATCATAGTTTCAGGCTTAAGGAAGCAAGGGATCAGGAAGACGTCTCCCAGACGGAAATGGGGACTCGGGCTATGTCAGAATAGCCAGGGGGCAAGGGTCCATCACACCCTCTTTGCTGCAGCCCCCTGAGTCCTTCCAGGAGGGCCTTCCAAGTGGTCGTGTCTGGCTTGGGTTGCCCCTCCCTCGAGGAGTCTTACCCGTCATTGGCTAACTGACCAAGCATTGGGGCCAGAGATGGATGAAGCAGAAGCCTCGCTCCTGCCAGGGAGATACGCTTTGTCTCCTTAGTGGCTCAGGTCCTTGTGACAGAACAGACCCAGATGAAACGGGTCTCCTGGGCTCTTACTCAGCCTAGCCATGGGGGACTACAGCCTCTGAAACCAGGCAGGGTGGTGCCCAACAAAGGACAATCTGAGAACCTGCCACAGCCAAGAGGTGTTGTCTAAGGAGACATGTGGTATCTGAATGACGTCCTAGAACAAAAATGGAGCATTGTGTGAAAACTGAGGAAATGTGAATAGAGTGTGGACTTCATTCATAATAATGGGTCAGTATCGGTCAACTCACTGTAACAAATGTACCATAGTAATGCGGGATGTTGATAATAGTAGAAACTGGGTATAGGGTGTGTGGGAACTCTGTGCTATCTTTCCAATTTTGCTGCAAATCTAAAGCTTATAAAATTAAAGCTTATTGAAGATAATAGTGCTGCTCACATTCTCGTACACATATATCTGAAAGTGCAGCTGTAGGAAAAATTCTCAAAAGTGGAATTGTTGGATCCAAAAAATATGTGTATTGTAGACTTTGTCGTGCTGTGGACGTTAATCCATGACCTGTGACACAGCCAGGCTCTGCTTTAAAATGTAGAAGGAACATAGCTTTTATTTTTCTCTGCTTACCATCCATGCTGGCTAAGCATTTTAAGCATTAAAAAGTGAGTTCTGAAATTTTTATATGGTACAATGAGCAGTAATATATTAGGATCCTTTTAGTTAAAATTCTTTGTGGCACAGATCAGTGTATGGTTACGATCTATATGTTTGTCTTAGGGAAGACTTTTCGGGCACAGTTTTAGGTTTACAGAAAAATCAAGCAGAACGTAGAGAATTACTACATGGCTCCTCCCTCCCCCCTCCACATTTCCCCATTATCATCATTTTGTATTAGTGTGGTACATCCTATTTTTGACAAATGTATGACCTCACCCTCTATCACATTGTTATGCCGCACAATTTCACCGCTCCCAAAATTTCCTCTGCTATACCTGGTCGTCGCTTCCTCCTTACGAGATCTCTTATGAGAGATCGACCACCTCTCCTCCCCAAGCAGATCACGTCTTGGTAGTTTTATTTTCATCCATGACAAAGGGATGGGGCTCTGCAGGCGGAGCCCCCCACCCCCGCCCCAGTCCTTGTTTTCAGTGACTTTGACAGTTCAGAGTTCTGCCTGAACTCCTGGCAACCACCGATCCTTTGATTAGCTCCATAGTTTTGCCTTTTCCAGAATGTCATATAGTTGGAATTGTACAGTATATAGCCTTTATAGATGGGCTTTTCCCCCTTAGTTTTATGCCTTTAAGATTCCTCCATGTCTTTTTCCAGCTTGATAGCACATGTATTTTTCTTTATCCTTGGATTATACCCCATCATATGGAAGTACCATAGTTTATCCACTCACCTATTGGTGAACATCGTGGTTGCTTCCAAGTTTTGGCAGTTGTGAATGAAGCTGCTATAAACATTCGCGTGGTGGTAAGATGGAGGAACGGAAGTGTTGTGCAGTCCTATGATGAGGTCTTAGTCTTGTAGCCAGCCTGTGTCCCTGGGCTGTGACTTTCGCCAGGGCTTCTCAGCTTTGCTTTCTTCTCCTCGGCTGAGACAGGAGTGCTAGAGGGGGTTGGAGTTGGGCTATTACCTTCCCCCAAGTCTGTTAAGCTCTGGTAAAATAATTTCTCTTGAGGGCAGGCCTGTTAAGAAGAACAGAATGCTCTGAGTATATTTCGGAGTAGTTACTTCCTCCTCCCTGGCCGGAAGCAGTAGAGAATTTTTCTCTGATACTCACTGTGGGAACCTGCTAGCCCTCCTAGAGGTCAGACTCACAAAAGTGTCGGGGTGGGGTGGGGGAGGGGGCCCTGAGACTGTCCATCCCCTGAGGTTTTTAACACGCACACTTGTTAGAACTGAGCTTCCAGCAGTTTGTCAGTTACAATTTAGGTTTTCCCGGTCTTGGTGCTGGTTCGCCTTGGTGCTGGTTTGTGGGAGGTTGTGCACCTGCTGTTGGTACTGGTTAGAGCAGCTTGGCTTCTGCTCTAACTAAAGTCCTGATCATTTGTATCTGCTGCGTTGTCTCCAATTTGGGGAGTAGCGATTTGCCTTGTGACCTCAACTCTGATAGATCTAAGAAGAGTTGTTGACTTTGACTTTGGGTTTGTTCAGCTTGTTTGTTGTTGTGAGGACGGGAGTGTCAATTTCCAAGCGTCTTACATACCAGACAGAAAACCAGGCTTACATATGTATCTTCAAGTTACTCAGTTTCTTTCCTTTCTGTTGGTTAATTTGAATCGTTAATACAGTTTGTTATGAGTACTTCTTAAGCATCATCAATTCATTAACATTGAGTTGTGTGTTCTACCAAGTAATGGGTGAATTTCAGGCTTGGCATAATTTCCTTTCAGACATGAAGTCTGGCATTTTGTTTTTTAATCAGTTTTTTCCAGCACTGTTTTCCCTGACTTTTTTTTTTTTTTTTTTTTTTTTTTTTTTTTTTTTTTTTTTTTTTTTTTTTTTTTTTTTTTTTTTTTTTTTTTTTTTTTTTTTTTTAATACTTTAGTGAACAAATGAGGTATAAATGACTTCTCTTTCCACCCTGGCTCTGAGAGCAGGACCCACTGGGATGTGCGCAGAAAGGACTAGTGTCCTAATTGCAGATTACCTGTTATGACTCACGTCCACACTTCCCATTAGTAAGAGGTGTTTCAAGGCTCCATGAGCCTCAAAGATGCGGACTCAATGGATGAGAATCTACATTAGAAGAGCTCATGAGGCACTGTTTTCTGGTTACATTTGATGGCTATTTAAAGCTTCACTTTTATTAAGTATCCTTTTGTAACATATGGTGTTAAGAGACCCTTTTAATACGGGGAGGAGAGTATGTGCGCTTTCATGGTTCGTTCATGTGAAGACTTAGATCCATTCTTCCTCCCTCCTTAATTTAACACACAGTTATCAAGTGCCTGCTGTACGTCGGGCATTGTGCTAGATGTGGGTGTCTGGATGCATAAAGACACAGGCCTCACCGTCAAGGGCCGTTTCTGGTCTTGTGCTTTAGCTCAGTGTTCCCAGTGGTGCTCACTCGTGTGTTTCACACACGTGACAGGGAGTCAGTAGACTGGTTCTGCCTCCGCCGTGCTTACTGTGGGATTTGCCTTCTCAGTACGTTCGTGTCTTCATCTTTAAAATGGGGCTATTAATATTTGGCTTAATTGCTCGACATCACAGATTGATGCGAACCAGCCACTCATTCAGCACAGGCAACAGCTCTGCGCTTGGTATTCTGCTGGGTTTAAGTAATGAATCAAGGGGAGAAAAGACAAGAAAACAGACCTGGGCACAGGTCATTCAGAATGTTATACGTCGGTGCTCTGTGTAGCGGAGATGTATGAACAGGGTGAACACATTAGACATTTAGGTGCTGACGTTTGCCTAAGGTGTGTGAGGAGGGCTTCTTAGAAGAAATGACCGTTGAATTGCTTTCCAAGTGAGGAGGTAGGGAAGATGGGGAGGGGAAGACCTTTCAGGAAGAGGGGGAAATATTTTATTTTACTTTTTTTTTTGGCTGGGTACAGTGAACTCTATTGATGGTGCCTGATAAGGGAGGACTTCCTGAGCCCCTCCCCTCTTCACGGGGTTTGGGATGGAAACTGGAGGTCAGGGGATGCTCAGTGTGTTGGCAGATCGATTTGGGGCAAGGACTCCCCAGCACCTGAGGAGATGCCGCCTGTCTTGCTGTTGCTGGGGCTGGTGATCCAGGGACCTCTTCCTCCTTGGAGGCCATGTGGACCATAAGGCCCACCACCCTGTTGCTGTAGGCAACTTCATTGTCATACCAGGAAATGAGCTGGACAAAGCGGTCATTGAGGGCAGCGCCAGCCCCAGCATTGAGGGTGGAGGAGTGGGGTCACTATTAAGATCGCAGGAAACAGCCCGGTCCTCAGTGTAGCCCAGGATGCCCTTGATTGAGCGGCCCTCTGGCGCCTGCTTCACCACCTACTTGATGCCATCATATTTGGCAGCTTTCTCCAGGAGGCAGGTCAGATCCACAACCTTCGGGGGAAAATATTTTAAAGGCACCTGGGTATTCAAGCTCTTGGAGGGTTCAGGGAAGCCTGGGACTTTAGGAGAGATGGAGTGAATTGTGGTCTCCCAGGCTAAATGGTGGGGGGTTGGGGGAAGGAGAGGAGGGTCCTAACATCTTTGGGGGCTTTTAAGTAAGAGTGAAATGACCAGGTTGCATCGTTACTGTGCTAACTTCCTACCTTGTAAAGAATGAACTGGGGACAGAGGGAGGCTGGAGGCTGGGCAAGAAGGTTTTGCTGTTATTAAATGTCGAAATTAGAGCAGAGGTGCCGGCTGCAGAGGAAGGGCAGACTGGAGAGTCATTTAAAGAGTTCTGAGCTGTTTGATGATCCTGTGGAGGTGGGAGGAGGTGGGGAATCGGGTGATCCCGAGGAAGCCACTGGAGGACCAGGTGGGGGATGGCAGTAGGGGGAGGAGATCCTGCACACAGGAAGTGGGAGGTCCGATGATGGGAGCTGACGAGCTCCTGTTCCAGTGTGCTCAGTTTGGGACAGAAACGTCCAGATATTGCTGTCAGTAGCACTTTCTCCTGCGATAGGAATCTTCTACGTCCATTGTCCACTATGGTGGCCACTAGCCACTTGTATTGGGTTGGCTAAAAAGTCCTTATGGTTTTTTTCCGTAAAATAAAAGACACGTTTTTCATTTTCACCGATAACTTCGTTGATTTGGATATTTTGTGTATGTCGGCTGTCTCCCACTATTGGCTTCTAGTGGGTGGAGGCCAGGGGTGCTGCTGAACATCTTCCAATGCGTAGGACAGCCCACAGCAAAGAATCATTTGGCCAAAATGTCACTAGTGCCAAGAAACTTAGCAAACCACTTTTGACATCTCCGATCAGTCACAGCACCTTCTCCATACACTGCACAAATCTATTTTTGCATTTCAGTTACATTTTTACCTTTCTTGAAATAATAAAGCATTACACACTGAAAATGTTGCTTATCTTCTTCCATCTTCAATACTAAAATGGCTGCACAAAAATTCAGTACTTTGATTAGCTATTTTTAAAATGCACACTGATATGACAGCTGTCACAATACAATGTAACAAAATTGTTTTGAATGAAGTTAAAGACAACGGAGCACTACTAGAGCCATTGTACAGAAAAACTAGACAAACTTTATGGCCAATCCAGTAGCTATTGAGCACTTGAAGTGTGTCTAATGCTGCTGAAGGACTGAATTTTAAATTTTATTTACTTTTAAATGATTTAAATGTAGGTAGCCACATGTGGCGAGTGGCTACCATATTTGACGATGCAGATCTAGAAAGCAGTGGTTGGAAATGCTGATCTGGAGCTCATGCTAGAGATGGGGTGATTCACACGCCTGGCACAGAGGTGTCCGGGGGACCCTGAACTCTTTGGAGCTAACGCTGGGAAGGTCCCAGGTGAACTGATTGTTTGTCCCCATAGCCAGAGGTGGTTTCGGCCTGTACTTACCAACTTTAGTTGCCGTGTTTCTGAAACAACCAAGCGCACTCCGCTGCTTCCTGGGCTGACTCCCTCATGATTTTCCGCCTGGAAAGACAACTCCCTTTCTTGGAATGTAGGAGTTAGAAAATGGAAAACCAGCACGATTCTTGAAGCACATGGTCTCCTTGATATTCTCCTGGTTTTCTCCATACCTTTTCCTTCCATTCTGTGCTCTTAGGTGGTGATGCCCTTCTTTGGCTGCACATTACAACCCCCTGGGGTGCTTACTTCTCAAAAAGTATGGATGCCCAAGCTCCACCCTAGACTAGCTAAACCGGGACCTTGGGTTGGGGCTGTGTGGAGAGGGGGCTAGACTTCTGTGTGATTTAAAACCTTCCCAGGTGATTCAGATGTGCAGCCCCGATTGAAAGGCACAGGTTTGGGGTGTGCCTCCACTTACTTGCCAAACTGCAGTTGATCTGTAGCTCCCTTTCTCCTTTACTTAGGGAAGGAAGATCCCTAGGGTTTCAGAGATTTTTCTTCTGTGCCATCTTTCAGAACACGTGTGACAAAAGCAAGCCCCGGACTGAGGGCGTTAGAGAGCAGCCCGATCTCAGCATGCGCACAAGATTTGATGTGCTTTGCTGTATCAGTAATAATACCCAGGGCTAACCTGTATTGAACCCTTAATATGCCCAAGTGCTCTTATAGTTTACGTGTGAGCTCACTCACTCTTAGTAACAACACTATGAGACATGTATAATTATCGTTCCTATTTTCCAGAGGAGAAAAATGAGACTCAGATGAATCAGTTCGCCCAAGGTCCCCTGGCTACTATGTGCTCAGACTGGGCTTAGGCTGTGCTTTTTAACTACTGCGCTGTGTGACCTTGTGGTCTAGTGACGTGAACTGAACCTGTAAACTGAGAGCTGATCTTTTTCTGTGGCTGAGAATTGGTCAGATGCACCTTTTGCGTTGATGAGTTCACGATCGGGAGGGTCTCTCTCCCAGGTCACTTGGTCTCTGCAACTGACTCAGACTTTTCAAACCATGAGCCAGTTCTAGAACAATAGAAGGCTTTTCTCCGTGGCACCTCAGTTTTTGCTAGTTTTGCTGAGGATGGTTACATATGTAATCATTACGCTGTCTGTGTGAATATTATTGAAAGCAGTGAGCTTGGTTTCTAACTTCGAAGAAATGAAAATGTTAGTAACTGTTTTTCATTCCCTTTCTGCCCTATTTCCCAAGTGCCCCCTTCCCACCACCAAGAGGTTGGATTTCTTCCCTTTTCATTTCCTTTCCCTGTTCTTGACTTTATTATTTTTAACTCTCAAATAATCACAATGAATCATGTTCTTTGATTTCCATGAAGAACAATGGGTGAAGGGTTCTTAATGAGCGCTGTCCAGAGTGACCCAGTAACTGGGGGTCGACAATGTTCCATCTGGATTCTCTTGGCAATACAACGGAAGAATAAGTAGTATTGGTATTTTAAAAACAGCTACAAGGAGAAAATATTTTCTTAATGTCAATATGAGACCATGGTTTTATAAGTCTTTCTTGTTTGTTTTGTATATCTATAAAGTAGGTCATCAAGAATAGAGAGGCAAATCACTTTTGATTTTCACCTGCATCTGTAGAGACTTTTAAATGTCAAGTAAACTAATGCGAAGTCTCTCAATAAAGTATATATTTATTTTTCAAAGCACTATTAGGGGTTTGTGTGGTGGAGGCTGATGAGGAGCTGGTGTGCAGAGAGCTACCTTCTGTGGTGAATCAAGTCTCTTCTGTTGAAAATGTAGTTATTTTTTAAAGGGCTATATCATTACATGTATACATTCAGCTGTTTTTAGGGCTAATTTCTTTCTTTTTTTTTTTTAGGGCTAATTTTGAAGGATTCTTTTTGGGTGTGGCTTCAGTAGAATTGCACATGAGTTCTTACTTAGATGGTCATGGAGTGCTAACCAAACTTCTGGGCATCGGCGGTGTAATCTGTAAATATTTGCTCATTGGATCTGGATTTTAAGATGTCGGTCCTGCCATCTCAGTAGCTGTTCTGACCTCTTTGGTCCCGATCGGAGGAAATAGAACACACACCACTTTCCCATGCGAATTGTCTATTTCGGGGGCGCTCTCTGATCAGTGGTCAGAATCCTATACCTCTAGAACTAACGACCAGCTATCTGGGATGTTCTTGAAGCTTCTGGTTTCAGATTTTTCTGTTTCTATCTTTAGGTTATTCATAGAAATAGGAAGTTCAATTTGTCTTTTTTTTTTTTTTTTTTAGGAAAAACTTTTTGTAGATAAATCCAATTACAGTTTTGGAAAGTAGAAGTATAAAATTCCCATCTGGTGGTGTTCTGGTGTGTCCAGCGGTGGCCTCTGGAAGTGGGCGGTGGCTCTGTGAGCCACCCTTCGGCACCGCCCACCTTCGGCACCGCCCACCTCCGGCGCTGTGCTGATCGTGGTCACCCCTGGGCTGTTCTCTCCCTCCCGTCTTGCACTCTAAATGTAACATTCTCAACTGTAAGGGTATCTAAAAATGGTGCTTTGGTGAAAAGATGAATGTGGGGGTTCAGGTTACTTTTTTTGTTCTGGCAGTAGAGGGTTTTAAGTGAATAACTGCTGTTTTCCCCATATACTTGGAAATATTTCCAAATAATTCACATATTTTTCCAACCCAGCAAAATGAATCTGGCTGGTATCTGCTCAGGGCTTGGTGAATGATGATCTTGACGTGCCTGAAAATAATGGTTGTTCTGAGCTGATTGCTCATGGTGTGAACTTTTTGCTCTGTGGATAAAGCAGAGGTATGACAGTGAATCGAATGTGTGTGCCTACTTCATTTTCTGGCAGCTGATTTAAAAAACTAACCCTTGATTACAGCACCACAGACTCTTGGTGCTGGAAGGAACTTCAGGGAAGACCCACCTGCCAGGACCAAGTCCTGAATATCAAAGAGAAGTGACTTGTCATAGGTCATTTTTGGCTCCTAGGTCTTCCTAGTGACGCAGGGAGAACTGCAGTTCGCCTTGGTGGACTCACATCTGCTACGTTCTTTTCCTTACTCACTCTTAAAAGTAGAAGCCTGCCTTCTATGGCCTCTTCTGCACCCGCCCCCACCCTAGAAAATTGACAGTAGGGTTTAGTTGAGTTCCCAGGTTTTTCTACAGTAAACTTTTGATCATGTTATAATGTTGCTTTCCTTTTTTTTTTCTTTTAGCAATAGGCGAATATGAAGACCTCAGAGCAGAGAACCAGAAAACAAAGGAGAAGGTTTGTACTTCACCCTTTCTTTTCTTTCTTACTTGTGTGAAAAGCCTAGATGGCATGGGGCATTGTTCGGCCACCCACTTCAGTTAAATGTGAATGAGAGTTTTGGGGGTTTTTTCCCTCCTGCTTGTGTGGTTCAAGCTTATATCAACTCCAGACTCCAGATGGTAAAGAATAGCAGGCAGGCCGCAGTGGGCGCTGCCCTGGGAGATTAACTACACAGCTGAATGTGCGGCGAGGCTCCAGGCCAAGCAACTCAAGCCCCCAAGAATTGTACTTGTCCCCAAGAGTCCGAGCTGGGATTCTAGTGGTGGCATTGAAGGCCTAAGACATTTACTTTAGGGGTTTAGACACACTGGATTCTGGAGAGAACTGTTTGGAATCAGTCGTTGCTGGTTAGCCCAAACGCCTTCATAAACCTTTCGTGTGTTTATTTCCTCTAAGAATAGAAATAATATGCTGGAAGTTTAAAAATAACCAGTGTGAAGATGGAGAAGCCTGGTGAATATTTTCAGGGACTCTGGATGTTTTATTTTTAAACTGTTAAGTAATCAAAATCTACTTACATTTTTGCCTCTGAACATGTTTATCTAAGGCTTGTGAATATTTGTGTATGTATATGTATGTACACACACACACACAAATGGAAGGGAAGGCTACGTTAAAAGAAAGTGGAGTGAATGAATAGAAAAGGACAAGTAGAAAAGAGAGCCGAACTATTCATTATTGTTTTAGATATAAACAAAATTTACTTTTAGAAATTACTTTGTTTGATAGATCAGATATTTCAAAACAGGACATCTGTGGTGGAAAATTAACAAAACAGGCCCTTTGTGATTATTAAAGAAGGTGGCCATCGTTGCTGTAAATGATGAGTCCTCATCTTTACAACTTTGGAATAAGAACTGTAATGAACATTAATAGTGAGTAAGTATTTGTAAAGCTTGTGGCATATTTGGGAGCACTTATTGGGCCATCAAGAATCATAGTTAGCTTTTTCACTTATATTAATTTGCTGCCTATACAGCTACAGTACGCTTCATGATTTCAGTATCACTTTAGTTGAAAGCAGATTATAGTGGATTTTTAAAATTATTTTTAGGATTTTATTTACTTATTTTTAGAGAGAGGGAAAGGGAGGGAGAAAGACAGGGAGAGAAACATCAGCGTGTGGCTGCCTCTTGCACCCCCGCCACTGGGGACCTGGCCCACAAACCCAGGCATGTGCTCCCACTGGGAATCGAAACAGCGACCCTTTAGTTTGTAGGCCGGCACTCAATCCACTGAGCCACACCAGCCGGGGCAGATTATAATGGATTTTTAGATCATTATTTTCCACCCAATTTTGAGGCTTCTTTGCTCATTTGTGAATAACTCTTTGGTCCTGTGAAATCTTAAGTTTCTTCTCTTCCTTTTTATCAGGCGATGCAGGGAATGGTAGGTCCCCACCGCCCTGTAACTTCAAACTGAAGCTGCTAGTGGGTGATGGAGCCAGGTGGCTTGAGCCTCTTTTTCTAAGGTGCCCAACTCTCGTCAGCTCTAGGAGGGAAAGCCCAGAAGTTATCAGTCTACTGAATCGCTCTTCCTTGGGTGTTCCTGGCCCAAGAGGGCAAGAGCAAAACCAGCGGGAAGGGTTACTGCAGGAGAACTCTGACCTAACCTCAAAGATATGAGGAGAGAAAGCAAACCAAGGGCCTTCATATGGCAGGAAGGACATAGAAGAAAGTGAAGAGCATAAGAGGAAGAAGAAGCTTTTTTTTTTTTTTCTTTAATTCTTGCTTGCTAGTACACCTGGCATCGCCCTAAACATAGCAGGTATTTTGCGAACCCCTGTTGGTGGTGGCGATGGTGGTGGTTTAACTGAGAGCCATCTTCTGCAGCGAGGTTTGAAGTGAGCCGTCTGTTATGTGGGTGGAATTATAGGTCAAATGCATTTTGGTAAAAGAAGGGTCCTAAATTATCTTAGCCCATTAACTGTTTACATGTTTCTTTTACACAGAGTATGGCCTAATACCTTCGTAACGTCTGTATGCATTATTGATTGGCTTCTCTTCTAATTCTTTAAAAGTAACTGTTAACAGAAGTGGGGAGAAATGAAATGAAAGCAACACAGAATGCTGGGTGGTTGGGTAAAACAAACTAGAGTGGTTTTAAGTTCAGCGCCCTCTGTTTATCTTCTGTTAAAAGACTAGCAGGCTTATTACTGAAGACCCCCCCCCCCAAAGGTGGGCTTTATTGCAAAGGGGGGCAACATATAATAAAAGCCTTTTTAGACAGCAGAGAAGGAGTAAAAGCAGCTTTAGTTCTGTGGGTGATAAGTGGAGAACACCATTTTCTCTGGCAAAGCCCTTCTTGTGCCTGGCTGGGTGAGCTTTCTCGACTCCCCATCAGCAAACACAGGTACGTGGCCATTCTTGCCTCGTGGCCCCACACCAGCACCCAGCTAAGTCAATCAAGGATAGGAATCTAAAGTAAGACTCCATATGCCATAGTTAATTTGATGTGGGGAAATTTTGCATGAGTGGAAGGGACCAAAGTCCACGTGAAGTCTGACTATCTTTGTTGCCAGGCCACCACCCTAATCAGTGGGAAGAGACAGTGGGAGTGATTCCTTTGGGTAAGGTCTTTTTAAGCCCTGTTTGGAGTCTCTGTTGAGACATGTGGTAGGAAAGGAATCTCTGCAGAGCAGGCACTTGCTTAACAGGTGGCGTTCATTTGGAAGTTACTGTGAGTCATGTTCATCCACTTCTCTCCCTTCCTTGTCTGGTGCTTCACACAGCCCCGGGTCAGCTCCGTGTCCCAGAGAACAGGACCCAAGGGTAACAGGCTCTAGGCCCGGACATGGGTCCTCTAACCACAGGTGGTCTCTTTGAGGCAGGTAAACTTACGGGAGCTAATTAACTCTTTTTCCATAGAGGTCTTGGTTTTATTCACAATTCTTTATTGTTAGCTCATGGATTTTCCACATGAATTTAATTCCATAAATTATCAGACTCTGTACTTTCCTGTGTCATTTGTCTATCAGTTTGTAGTTAAAACCCGACAAATTGGCTATGGAATCCACTGGATGTCAGAAAAACTCAGGAGTGTGCACACGTGTGGGATAGTTTCTGACACACTGCATTCCACGGGGAAGAATAGGCGGGTGGGCGGGGGCCAAGGTTTTCATGACCTTTTCCTTTGCAGTTTTCCTTTTCAAGAAAAATATAATGTTGGTCATTGTGTGTGTGTGTTTGTGTGTGTGTGTGTTTCATCAATGACCAGAATCTTTTTGAGTTTATAAGGAAAGCTTTTCGAAGGGAAAACTTTTTGCCGAATGCCTTCCGAGTACTGGGGCATAAAAAGTACACATGAAGGTCCCATTCTTGAGTAAAACCACTGTAAAGAGGGACATAAGTAAGTTGACAAATAACTGTAATAAATTGTGATGATATAAGTGATTACCTAGAATTTGGGGTGGGACGGGAAAAGCACAAAAAGACAAAGTTCCTACTCGATTCCATGTGACAAAGTCTTAGTACACAGGAGGCAAACACAAGGCCCTCGGGCCGAATCCGGCCTCCACCCTGTTTTATCCGGCCCCGCACCTTGTTTCTACCCGGCAGCAGCGCCAAGCTCTCGCTTAACTGCTAAGGAGTAGTTACATGTACACAGTCCTAAAGTTACATTCGGCCCTTTGACGGCAAGTGCGAGGCTGGTGTGGCCTCCGGTGAGGATGAGTCTGACACCCCTGTTAGTAGCTCTTAGCGCTTGGTTTAAATGTCACTTACTGCAGAATTAATTGTTTGCTTCTTTGTATTGTATTGTATTGTTTGTATTTTATAATACATCTGTATATTTCTTAGGCACTCATCACATTTTATTAACAATAGTTCATTATTATCAAAATATATAGGGTTCAAGTTGTGTGGGTTGGATTAAAATGTAAAAACTTCAGTTTTTTTAAACACTGAGGTAAGTGGAGATTATGGAAAGGTGCTACTTTCTGTTGTTCTTTTTTGCCAGTTTCTCAATAACATTAGCAACAGTGTGTTAAAAAAGTAGGAAGTCTGGCACGTTGAAGTCAGCAACGCATCCCAATCCGTTTTGGGGGGAGTATGAAAAAAGAGAGGACTGTTTATTTTAGAATCAACAAAGTAAAATGTTTTATTTTGCTTGTGAAGCAGTCCTCATATTCAAATGTTAGTGCTGCTTGTACAATTGAAGAGCATCCTCCTGTGACTCATTCAGGATCTTGGTCATAATTTTTTTTTTTTAATGGGGGGCAAAGCCTCACTGAGCTTTTAATGGAATAGCTTTCAACTTTCTGAGGGTGGAGGGGGGGTGTGCGGAGTGGACATAAAAAGAAGGAAATCTGTGTAATAGAAGAATGTCTGCCTTTAAACAGTCAGTATTTGCATGTAATATTATGAACTGAGATCCAGTTTTGAGATGAATAAATATTTAAGTGGCTGATTAGACGTCATTGGGGTAAGCCGCTGAACCCGTGCATCGGGCCGCCTGTCAGTGCGCCAGGAACAATGAGTGAAAAGGGAATGAGGCGGACTTATGTTTCAAGAAGCAAGGTATATGATACAGTTTGCATCTTGGCTCAATTGTCTATTGTTAAAATTTCTTCCTCTTGTGTAAATCTCAGAGGTGAAGGTCCCCAAGTATTTTATTTAAAAAAAAGAATCAATAAAGAAGCCACTTTCAAGACCAAGCTACGCACCCGTTATGCTAACTGTTCATGCATAATACATCCACATACATGCGGTTTCCTTAGAACGGAGTGGCAAGTGGTTGTGCCAGGGAAAAAGTAATTACTTAGCAGTTTGAGAGTGAAAATGAGTCTCTTATTAGCAGCAATCTATCCAGAAACAAAGAGCAGGGATCTCTGTTCTGATGACATGTGTTTCCTTCTAACACACAATACCTAGAATTTGGAGAAGGCTGTAAGACAGCTTCAGAGGCAGCTACTATTTTATTGCCTGTGAAAATGGGAGGGAAGGAACGTTGCGTTGGAAGAAAACACGCCACCAAAAGAGGGAGCGAAAGGAGTTCCATCCTGGTGGGAATGATTTTAACTTGTGTTCTTCAAGGGATACGCACAGTTGAGTTCTAGCCAAACTTACATAGGTGGAACAATATAATTGTCAGTTATTCTTAAAAATGATTTGATGGTCCTTCGGGTACATCGCCAAAGATGCTGAAAGAGGTAAAAATGCACAGTTTTGGTGCTTTGCCTGATTAACATTTTAAATATTGTGACTGGACATAAAAAGAATGAACTTCAAGGAAAATAAGTAAGAATCCTGTGAGGCGTGGCCTCCCTAGACTAGTCAGCCTCTGCTGTGCGTCCCTGCAGTGCAGCATGTCTCCTGTGGAAACTGCTTGTTATGTTTGCTCATCCTTTTTGGTAAATCACGTGTTTTGTGAGAGCACGTCGTTTATCACGTTTCCCGGTGTATTTCCCCCCAGCGCGCAGCGCAGGGCCTGGGCTGGTGTCGGTGCTGTGTAAATAATTTGTTCAAGGCTCAAGGGAGGCGATCGAGGCGGCCAGTGATTATAGTAGCAATCTGCTTAGAAGTCTAATTCAGACAGGTTGGTGCTGTGTGTCTGCGGTACGTGCGCGCGCTGCTGGGGCCCGAGACTGGCCTTTCTGCAGGCTGGCAAGCCGCCCCCCTGCCTTTGCGCACCTCGGAGATGCAAATGAATCTTGGTGTTAGTTCAAGTTAGACGCGATTCAGAACACTGGGATAAAATAGACACGCAGCAAAATATAAAGATCTCTTAGGATCTACATGAGTTATCTGTAGTTCTGCTGAGCCCTGTTAAGCAGATGTTTTTGTGTAAACAGTAAGTTGGATGATACATGTGGGAGAAAGATCAGAGCTGTTCACGTTGGGGGCGGGGGTGATGCCCGTTCGCAATGGAAAGAGAGGCTTTCCTCTGAGGATCAGTCTGTCGGTGCTTTGAAATGCTGGTTTAGTTTCGGAGGCCAGGTTATCTGCCTGGGCGAGGCTCAAGGGAAGAGATCTGGAGAGTAGCCAGGGTTTCTAGTATTAAGAGCTTTCAAAACCAGCAAGGCCAACCTCTGATCAACTCACCACTTCAAAAGGAGCCAAAATGGAGACTCTAGAACAGACGCAATGTTATCCAGCTTGCTGAAACCAGCCAGTGCTTGTGCTGTGGGGTTCTACCCCAGCCTTGAGCTACAGAGAATCATGGGGCCTTGTGATTAAATAGTGTGGGCCCACGAACATCTGTTGCTATTGCAGAGTCTTCGTGAGCAATTCTCAGATAAAAAGAAGCCATCGCCACAAACAGTGCAGCTGCGTGAGCAGGGCGGGGGAAGGAGTAGGATGGGTGAGGGGCTTCTGTGGGACGTAAAGGTGAAACATTCTTCCAAAAAGGCCCAGAACCCTTGCTGAATTCTCTCTGCGGGTAGAATGAAAGAAAGATAGCAAGGTATTTTTTGTGAGTTCACTTGAATTGATGAAATAAGTGGATGTTTGGATTTTTGCTTAGTAAACGCGTCCATCCTTCATACTTTGTTCAGCTCTGGGTGAGAATAAGCTGCCGTTGCCGCGTGTGAGATCCCTCCCCCCAGGCACACACCCCTTTCAGTAATCATAGCAGATGGTGAATTCTGTGGCTGCCAGTTCTGCCATAATGTGGTTGCAGAAAATAGCAAGCCAGGCAACATGAAGACCCCTGATAGAACACAGCTGGGGTTGGGAGACAGCTTCTGAATCGGCGGGCGATGACTCCGGGGTGGTGGGAAGGCACATAGCTAGACTGCAGAAACCGGTTACTTGCCTGTTAGAATAGCACTTCGCTATGGAGACCTGTTAGTAACCATAGCCTGTCTCCCAGCATCTTAAGAGCAGAGAGCATGGGTCTAAAGTCTCAGTTTGCAGGGATTGGTGTAAGCCTACCTAAAGTTTTCGTGTGCGGTTAATGACCAGTAAATGGGAGCTGCGTTGGTGGCTTACGGGTGATGTCAGTTGGTGGCCTTTTTCAGGTCTGAGTAGATAGAGTACCATCCTGTTTAAGGATGCTCATTTCACGTCTTTGTCAGCCAAAGTCTCGGAAAACTGGAGCCATTGATTTAAGCGAGAGTGAAATTAACCTCTAATTCTTTCAGGTGAAGCTTTGAGAGGTTTATAGAAGAATCCAAGTGACATTAAGTGAGGAGCAACACTCCCCAGCACCAGCTCTTAGATAAAGACCGTTTTTCACGGGGTGTCTTGTACCTTTCAGAAATGCCAGACAGTGGAAACACGAAATTAATTTGAAAGCGAACATCAGATACATTTTATTGGGCAATCATAACTCAGGAGTCTAATCACAAATAATGTTTCTTTTTGTGCTTTACTGTGCATTGTTGGAGGTGGGGTGGGAGACTGGCAGGCTGGTGAGGAAATACAGAGCAGACAGGAGCCACATTCTAGAAAACGAGGGAACAGTCCTGAGACAGCTGGCTGGCAGCGCCGTAAAATTAAGTTTCGAACAGTGTACAGCACACTGCAGAATGTAATGAAGCTTATTTGAGAATGCAGAGCTCTGGTTTTTAAAATTTTAAACACCCCCCAAAACACATGCAGTTAATTTGTTAAGTTGAAACTAGAAACTATGTTAGACAAACATTTTTTTTTTTTTAACAGAGGATAGATTTTCACAAGAAAGCCTCAATAAAAAAATACGGTTGTCCCCCCTGATATGCAGTTTTAGTTACCCACAGTCAACCAGGGCCTGCAAATATGAAATGGAAAATTTCAGAAATAAACAAGCCCTAGGTTTTGAATTGTGTGCCATGCTGAGTAGCACAATGCGGTCTTCCGGTGTCCCGCTCCATCCTGCCTGGGGTGTTAGCCCTTTGTCCAGCATGTGCGTGCTGGGTGTGCTACCCACACGTGAGTTGCTTAGCGGTTCTCTCATTTATCAGATGGGTCATGAGAGATTTTGAGACGGGGAAGTAAGGGGGAGACGCACACTACATTAATATAACTTGTACTACACTATATTATTATAATTGTTCTATTTTATTATTACTGTTAATCTCTTACTGTGCCTAATTTTTAAATTAAGCATTATCACAGGTATCAGTGTATAGGAAAAAACACAATTTATATAGGGTTCCTTACTATCAGCAGTTTGGGGCATCCACTGGGGGTCTTGGTGTGTGTCCCCCATGGGTGAGGGGGGACTGCTGTGTGCCTTCTGCTTTGCGATACGGCCCCGTGGGACCCCTCTCGTGGGTGGTCTAAGTCAGCATGTAGTAAACAGCTTTGTGTACGTGTTTCATGTACTAGAGTCAGAATGGATTCATTTACCCGGGTGGTTTTTTCAAGTTTGAGTTCTTGAGAGACTAAAGAGGAGAACTGATCCATTTGCTTCTTAACTTTTCCTTTCTTTTAAAAATATTTTTAAAGCACAGAAAAGGGCAGAGAATAATATAAGAAATAAGCAAAATTAACTCATTTTTTTTGAAATTTGAAAATAAAAAAGAATACTGTAGAAAAATTGTTGAATTCACCTGTGTCACTCAGTCATAGCTCCCTTCCCCTCCCTGTCTTTTGTCATAAATCCTGTATGTATATCCTTCTATGTCACGTTCCTATATTTTTATATGTGCCACATGTGTCATGAAATATGCATTCACAATGTAAGTACCTCTGACGTGTGTTAAGATATCATTCGGTGTATATTCTACAACTCTTTTTACGAAACATTGTGGTTTTGAGGTTTACCTGTGTTGACGCACAGAACTCTAGGTCACTTTCCACTGCCGTTTTGTGGTGTATTTCATGACTGTCCCGTGATTTATTATTACTACAGATGCTGAACGTATTTGTGTAGATCGTGTCGGACACATTACTAGGGAGCCTAGTAATGGAAGTGGAACTGCTGAGTCATGCAGAGGGCGTGTGCTCTGTCGGTGTGGGTGGCTAATTGTCAAAGTACTTGTGCCAGTTGACACCCCCCAGCAGTCCAGCGTTGCCAGCTCCTGATGTCAGACTGCTTCGGTTTTCGCCAGTCTGTCAGATGAGAATGTCTCACTTTTTTAATTTGGGTTTTTCAAGTCATCCGTGGCATCGTTATTTTTTAGCCATAGAAAGTTGAAAATATTAAAAGGCATGAAATTCCAATATATCTATCTAGCATGGTAGGATTAAAATACAATTTATGTTTTCTTCAGATGGTCCTCTTAGTATAGTATTCCACAAAAGTAAGATTTTAATGATTAATAGCTAAAATCACTTTTTAAAGTTTTAGACATTTTGGAGGAAAAAGCTTTCTGAAAGTGTTATACTTTCCTGTTTTGTGAAATTCAGGGTAAATTGAATTCAGTTCTCATAATGAACATTAAGCTTTTAAAAAATTCATTAATTCCTTCAGGGTCTGTTGCAGTACTAAAACTTGTTTCTATACCAGATATCCTAAAAAGTCCTCATGCTTTAATAGTTATTTCTTGCCTTTTATGGTCTTACCTCCTCAAGTCTTTTTTGGTGAGTCCTCCCACCTTTTAAAATGAAAAGTCTGTTTATGTAAATGATACCTGCTTATTGCAGAGTATTTTATCTTCTTTCCTTTTAAATTGCTACCTTCTTTTATTTACAACTGTAAGGATACAAGGATGGTTTTTTTTTCCTTGAGTAAGAGAGTGCATGGAGCGTGTGGCAACAGTTTGTCTTCCTGTCGTGGTCCCTTCCTGTCGCGGTCACTGCCAGTTGCGTACCAGGTGGTATTCCAGATATCTGAAACCATCCAGTCTTGGGGAACTGGACCTGCAGATGAGTGGGGTGTTCGCTGTATTTGCAAAATACCTACTTAAAAAGGGGCACACATACTGTCTTAAGGAATGAATATATTTTAACTTAAGGACGGTAAATGGGTCTTGTTACTGAGGAGATAATGAGCAGTAAGGTGACTCATTAATTATCTTAGAAGGTCCAAGAAGATCGAGCAGATCCAATGGTACATATACCAGGTTGGGTGAGCAGTACAAATACCATGTGATCAGGAATGCTTTTTTAAAGGTTTTTAATTTTTTGTTTTCTTTTCATAACATTGCTGTTGCGTATAAGTTTGCTCTTGTCTTTCCGAACGTATGCTACAAACTCAGTATTTTCATTTTTTCTCATTTCAGTGTGACAAAATTAGGCAAGAGCGAGATGAAGCTGTTAGAAAATTGGAGGAATTTCAGAAAAGTACGTAAGCATTTCAGTGGATGTTATAACACACAAAGCTGTGTGTTGGGATTCTGTGGGTAGACGTGTCCCCTCTTTTTAGTTACCGATGCATCGGGCATGCAAGAAAGCAAGAATTGTCCTCTCATTTGTCCCCCAGAAACGCTGGTATTACCGTCAGTTTTAAAGAAATGGAATGAACATCATTGTCTTATGAGTGTGTTATTATAAAAGTTTGTACTTGCTATAAAAGATTTTATTATGCAGAACAGTGAAAAGAGAACAAAAATTACTTGTTATCTTGACTTGTTGAGCAAAGTCAATGTTAGTATTTTGTAGTTTTTCCTGGTCTTTTATCTGTAATATGTGTATCTACAAAAAAAAAAAAAAATACAGTCACACTTTGCATTTAGTCTTGCAGCTTGCTTTCTTCAGTAAACAATATGTTATGGTCATCTTTGTCAGCAGAGATGTATATTAGTTCTCATGGTTGCCCATAGTATTCTGTTATATGATAGTGCCGTAATTTATCTAAGTGTTTCTTCACTGGTAGATGGGTTATTTCTGGGTTTTAGTTATTATAAATAATGCCATAGCAAGTATTGTTGTATATACATCTTTATAGTGGTCTGGGTAGTTCCTTAATTTATAAAAAAGGAACTCTAGGTTCATAGAACGTACACAGTTTTTAAAGTCTGAATGTTTGAAATAGCCCTCTCGCCAACGAAAGTTACAGTCCTGCAAAAGTTGTAATAAGTTTTCTAAATTTTTGCTGTGCATTTTTTACGTGATACAAGTTTGTAGATACTCTGTCCCCTAAGATAGGACATGTCTGATGACACTCAGAAGGATCACAAGGAACTATGTCATGGGAAAAGGGCCAGACCTTAGCCGGGACAGTGACCCGCCCGCCCCCTTGGAAGCGGGACCTTTCTGCCCCGTTCTGCAAATGCTGTATTACTCAGGCTGTTGGATTATATCATAAAGTGTTCACTCGGTAACTACACAACAAAAGATTTTATTCTTGTTTAAGGTAAACCGCTATAAAAGTGAAGCATGATCGTTAAGTTTCAATAGCCTGTTTATTTCACGTGTCTGGCTGTGACAAAGGAAATCGAAGGGGAACACTGTTGATATTACCTAGCTCTGGAAGCCAGTACGCTGCAACGGGAGTACCTGTTGTTTACGAATGTAGGAATTACAGTCGCACAGGGTCCTCTCCGTCCCCAGTGCAGTAACCACAGGATGTCCTTGCACTTGTGCTGACAACCCAAGTCACATCTGAGAGAGTGGCACATCGACGTTGTGACTGGTCACCGTGCCAAATTCCTCACTGATAGAATGGGCACACTGTGTGCCATGGGAGCAGTTCAACGGGGCATCCTTAGTGGGGACTAAGAAAGCTTTAAGTATTTTTTTTAAAAATTCTATCCGTGGTTCACGACCTTCGAGCACAGGGTAGAATGTCAGCTTTGGAAGGAGCGAGGCAGTTATATCTCCAGTGAAAAGCACCGTTCAGTGTGAATCCAGGCATCCCTGAGCGATGCCTGCGATAGGAAAGTTGGGGTACGTGACCCTGACTCATGGCTGTTTGAGGACTAAAGTGCTGATGAACTCGGAGCCCGGCATTACTGTTAGCGCTCCGGGAAGGCTGGTCGCTGCTGCCACCATCGCATTTCCTGTGCTGTCCAGCGCCCCACTGCCCTCCAGTATGGAGGGCCTATCGCTTGCCTTTCGTGAGTTAGTTTGGACGGCTCTCGGGGAAAGGATCTTCTTGTGCTAAGCTGAAGTTGGGCTCCCCATAATGTTTACCTACTGGGAAGAGCATGCTTTTCCCAGCTGGCTTTGCCCATACAGAGGTGGGCAAAAGTAGCCTTCCAGTTGTTTGTTTGGAAAAAGACATGCAGGCTGTGATTATTACAATGGCCTTATTAACTCAAAAGATGTTACAGCTGTAAACCTGTGTCTGCCCACCACGTGGTTCCATGCCATTCTTGGCTCTCTCCCAGCTCTTCCTGAGCCTTTCCCCTGTGTTTCTGCACAAAAACCACTACATAGCAGAGCCGGGCTCCCTAGAAAGACAAGACTCCTATGAATGCAAAAGTGGAGAAAACCCTCTGAGGTCTGCATGCCGCAGTGTTCGACCTTTTGCCTGGTGTGGCCCGCCAGTGTTCCCATACCTGCCGGTTTTCGTGGCTGTTTTCTCACCACGAGGAAGACCTTTCTCTGCAATCTGGTGTTGCAAAAGAACTTACAATACGTTAATCACGTACTCTTTACAGGCATCCTGGCATTGAAGTATTGCTGAGAGTTGGCTGGATGGAGAGGTGTTTCTGCTCAGGAAGCCACATCACTGGTGGTGTCACCTTTAAATATGACAAGTTAGAAGGGGACGTAGAAATTGGAGTCACCTAGAAATAGTTTGGCTGGGCTTTACCAGTTAGAGCTCTCATTTGGGGTATGTCACCCAACTGCTCTGGGCCTCGGTGTTCTGAGAAATGAAGTCACTGTGAAAACACCCACTTCACGGGAGGGCCGTGAGGGAGTGAGAGAGCACATGTGAGGGGTTCAGCACCCGGCTGGTCCAGAGCTGGCTCGGTGAATGGTGATGGTGGTGGTTTCCTAAGCGGTTCTCCGTGACGGAGAACATATTTGTGAAAAGGTGTTCACAGAGGAACTTAGCCTGACACACGTATTTTCCCAGTCACTCAGACAAACACAGACATGACGACGGCTTCGTGTATGGCAGTGTGCTAAGTGCAAGTGCAAGAGATTCAGACGTGAGCAAAATGAAGTCTCTGCTCTAATGCTCAGTAGTTAGCAGAAGACCAAAACAAACAAACGAAAATCAACCCCGTTACCCTACAGTGCGATGCATTCTATGATACCAGGTGTGTGAGAGTGTTTTGGGGTCACTAAAAGGGACAGACAAACTTTGCTGATTCCACTCGGCTGAGAGAAGCAATAATTGGTATATTTTTAGGCCATACTTTGGCGTATTCAGAGTCATTAAAAAACTTTTATTATGGAAAATTGCAAGCTTATACAAAAGTGAGAAGATGGTGTAGTGAACTGTCCTGTACCCAGCATGCACTTCAGCGGTCACCAACTCAAGGCCGGTATTCTCCTTCTACACCTCCACACCCCCACCCACACTGACTCCACGTTGTTTTGAAACTAATTCCAGCCATCATATCATTTTATTTGTAAATATTTCGGTATGGCTTTCTGAAATACTAGGATTGTTAAAGACAGAACTGCACTAATAGGGTCAGTTTATTTAAAGCTCATCCTTTTTCTTGCTTTGAACCTTCATGGCATCCAAGGTAGATGCGTTTTAGATACGCTGGTCATGGATTGCGGGTGTTGTGGGACATGCCCGAATTTAGGACTATGAGAAAATCATTAAATGAGCAATTAAAGTTTTTTTTTAAAACATTTGTCCTTTGAAAGGTACAAATATATTTGTGTGTTTAAAACATTCTGTTTGCTGTCATGTGACCTGACGTTTGGTGTTGGAAATGAGTCATGCTTCTTTAAAGTATAAATGCCCTTTGAAATATGCTGTTCCATTTTGAATCTAGGAAGTTGGTGAGTAGGGTTCTATGGTAACCAATTTAGCATTGGGGTAATTTTTTAAAAGATCTTATTTATTTTTAGAGAGAGGGGAAGAGAGGGAGAGAAGCATCAAATATGTGGTTGCCTCTCGCACACCCCCAACTGGGGACCTGGCCTGAAACCCAGGCATATGCCCCGACTGGGAATTGAACCGGTGACTCCGGTTTGTAGGCCAGCACTTAGTACACTGAGCCACACCAGCCAGGTCTGGAGTAGTTTATTTTTACTAAAAACTAAAGCACAGTTTTTAATTTCTACTGTTCCCACTTAGAGGAAGAAATAAAAATCCTACATGATGGGGTATTCCATATCAGAATTGGAGAAAATGTGAGCTAGTGCTACCTAGCTAAGTTTATCAAGTTAAATTATAGGGAAGCTTTTTACAAAAATGTTTAGAAAATAAGTGGGTTGTTTTCTCCTTCTGCTAGGCTTAAACCTTACTACTCTGGAATAATTTTTCTTACTCTCCCATGAGCAAGAATGTTATCGAATAAAAAGTCAAATTCCTATGAAAAATGCAGAGTGTTTATGTTTTTGTTATGATAGTGGAAATACCAGATTGTGGCAGAAGGTGTCAAGTAGTTAAGGCTAAAAATTCAAAGTAATATTTGATGTTGTAAAAATTGTATAGGTTTCTTTTCTCTTTCCTTCACATTTTTGAAGAACCTACCTTGTAAATATAGTGATAAAGTGCCAGGAATATTAGGATTTTAAGGAAATAATAGAGGCTATTATTTAAACTACAATATAAAAGGCAATTATATTGATGAAGAGCTACATGGGCTTTGTGTGTGTGAATAAACTTGGTCTGTGTTCAGCTTCTATTTGTTCTTCTGGCATAAACACATATTGTGTGTGATTCCAGTTTAATGGGGACCCGTTTGTATGCCAAGCAGCTGCATTTTAGGACCTATTGCGTGATTTCATAGCTCTCTGAAAATTGGTTCTATTCAGAACCAGAGATAGAAGAGGGGAAGGGGGGTGGTGTGGAGGGGGGAGGGGGCGAGCTTCAACACACAATCATTTCTTTTCAATTGGAGCCAGAAAGGTTGATGACAACATGACCATTGTGTTATAATGGTAAGACCACTAAGGCATCTGTACCTCTCATCAAGGCTTTCACACAACAGCAGATACAATTTAATTCACTGCTCTGTCAGCAGTGCTGATACCATTATGCCGTCTGTCTCCACAGTTATAATCACTGTCGTCTGAGAAATGCAGTTGAAATGATCTTGAGCAGTCAAAGAAACTCTCAATTAAGGCTGCCACTTCCAATGTGTCAGATTGTGTCTTATGCACTTGGTACAATTTTCACTTCCAATCCTGTTTATTTACAATGTCTACCAGTAATTACGCTTAACGTGTCATTTAGTGAGGGGGGCCCCTGCCAAGCCGATTGTTGGGTGCTGCTGCACCATTGAGTGGGAGTTTCTCGAAGTCAATGCCATCAGCAGCTTTTAGGCCCTGATGGGATGCAGTAGTAATGTTGATAATGCAAGTATCGTGCTCATCAAGTCATAATTAGATGCCACTCAAATGTGCCACTTGTAATAACAGTGTTGGTTCATGTTTTTCTCGGTGACTGCAACTACTAATTAGTTAAGTGGTTTTTGGTTGGCCTGCGTTTGCCGCAGATTATTATTACCCCTGAAAAAATGTCAAGGTTAGAGATGTTTCTGGCCATTTAGTGCTGCTTTATGAATTTGAATATTAACATAATAAGAACTTTGGACAGACTTAGGAAGTAATACATTTTTTGTATTTAATTCGGGGAGAAATTTTTTCCCCTGAGTTTAATCATAATTGCAGGTTAATTAAGCTTAAATGAAGCAAAAGTAATCTCTCTTTGTGCTACGTGAGCCCAGTGCTTTTTGCCTAACTTTGCTGGCTTTCACGTTCGGGTGTCCGTAATTTTCCTGCAGTGTAAGCCCAACAAATGTCAGTCGCTATACATGTCTACAGTTAAGTAAGTTTGAGATTCTGAGCATTTTTCTTTTAACCGGAAATGCAGGTGAAAGCAATTGGCGTTTTTCTTACTCAATTTACAAAGTTCCAAATTACTTTGTACCTTTACATCTTAATTTATATAAACCAGCTCCCCCCCAAAAAAAAAATCGGAAAAATTACTGTTTTTCAAGCATTGGTAAAGTATCAGATAAAATTTACTTTTCCTAATCTTCCTGACAGTCTGGGATGCAACTTGTTAGCATCTATTTTCATCATAATATAGTACAAAAATCTTGCTGCTGTATTTCTTGGTACCACTAATAGGAAGTTTATTAAATAATAGTAAACTCCTCTCTGTCACTAGTAAAGACGACTGTTGCTAAACTCACTGGCTAAGCTGCCACATTGTTAGTGCTGTTTTTCTGAGATCAAGATTTAGTTTTTAAAATTTTTCCTCAGCTAATTTTCCTTATTAGATCCATGTGTTATATCCTCCTAAACAAAGGACATCATGTTTGTTACTTTTTATTTGTGAGAGGTTCTTTTGTTTAATTTAGGGGTCATCTATACAGCTACATAGAAAATAGACAGTTAAAAGTTCTCCTAAATAGCTTTCTTAAAATATGTGTGATGGCCATAAAAGTTCTTTGTTGTGTTCTTTTTTTTCCTTTCTCTGTTTCAAATATTAGCTAAGATTTAATCAGGGCAGCATCTGAAACACTTTTCTTCATGATCACTGAAGGTCTGGCCCGCTGAAGAACTGAGTGTTCCTAATCATGGGATGAACGTGTGGGCTTCTGGAAGGGCTGACTAATCTTTGAATGCTGAGACTTTTTTTCTCTCATTCCTAGTTTCTCACATGGTTATAGAGGAAGTTAATTTTATGCAGAACCATCTTGAAATAGAGAAGACTTGTCGAGAAAGTGCTGAAGCTTTGGCAACAAAGGTGAGACTCTTCCAAGTAAAGAAATCCTACCTGAGCTTTTAAATTTCTACTTGCTTTTCTCTACAGTGGATTCTCTCCCTTTTGGCTGTTTTAGTTTTTCTAATCTGTCTTCTACTCCGATGATGAGGAAAGAGTGGTAAAGTCTCAGAACTCTGGGATATGATCATGTAAATATCTGTCTTCGTGCAAAGATTACTTTTATTGAAAAGGGAGCGTTTGTGCTTTTTGCCTCCGAAAAACAGCCCCAGAGTAATCTGTTGAACTGGACTTTCCCAATGTCTCTGCGTTTGGTTAAAATGCTAACCAAGTTTCAAGCTAACCTGGCTGTGACAGAAAAGAACAGTGAGTGTTTTATATTGGAACCAGATGAAAAAGTCAGCCTCACGCCTTACAATTCAGGTGATTATTTGTGAAAGCAAAGTAAGGGCATGCGGAAGGTGACCTCCGGTGCTCCGCTGATTGCTTCTAGCTGATGAATTTACCAAGTGTGTAATTTTCTATACTCTGTCTCATCAGAAGTACATTATTATTAAAGAATGTTTTTATCTCTGTCTTATGTATTTTGGGTTGGGTAAAATGCATCTGAACCATTTCATCAGAAAATGGATTACAGCAATTTTGGCCCAAATTTCATTAGTAATGCTGGTTGTTTCTTTACCTACCTCTAAAGTATTCCTTTTCATGTGACTGAAATTCCATAAATCTATCTGTTTATCTGTCTATCTATCTATCTGTATCTATTTTGTATGCATTAGCAGTATACTTGCTTGCTTAATTGTTTGCATAGTGACACTGCATTGCAGTCAGAATCTAAATAAGACTGTAAATGTGTGTCTGTAACTTCTCTTCTGTTATTTGTTTAAAGAATACACAGCAGTGCGGGCCACTGCTTTAAAAACAGTGATGACATCGGCCCTCTCATCTCATCTCCACTCTGCTGCACATCACGAGAGTTTGCTGGCCCACAGAAATGTGCGGATTCTCTTTTCACTTTCTTCATCTCTTCTTTTGGACCAAGAAGGAAAAAACGTATTCAGAACCTGCTAGCTGCTCCAAGTCTTGTAGTGTCTAAGAATAATCTCTGTATTTTCTCCTGTTATTAGTAAGTCTTCCTGTCGCAATAGTGCATCTAAACCACGGGTGTCAAACTCATTTTCAGTGGGGGCCACCTCAGCCTCGCGGTTGCCTTCAAAGGGCTGAAATAATTTCAGGGCTGCGTACATGTAACTACTCCTTAACTGTTAAGGAGTTGAAATTACATTCAGCCGTTTGAAGGCAACCGCGAGGCTGATGTGGCCCCCGTGAAAAAGAGTTTGACACCCCTGATCTAAAGGAAGAATACTGACCACCTCTCAGGGCTGGCAAGGTTATGGAGGTCGGTGGTTTGGGAGGTGGCAGATGTGGGTTTTATTCCTGAGTGTGTCATTTTAGCCATATGTGGCTTTGGGCAAGTTGCCTATGACCCCCGTACTGCTGCCTCGTCCGAAAGGACAGGAGGGCCTAGAGGTAGTCCTGGAATGAGAATGGAGTGGGCTTTTCTCTTCTCATTATGCACTTTAATCATTGAGCCATTATTTTATTTCTCTTCCCCTCTTTTAAATTTAACAGGTAACTTTGAATAAGAATTCACCTCTCTGAGCTATGGTTGTCTTGTCCTAAGTGTCAGGGCAGAGCAGGGTTGGTTTCTTAAGAGTCACCCAGATGCACCGACTCTGGAAAAGTGGCCCAGGCAGGGCTGTTTGGAAAAGCTGCCAGGTGACCATCACAGCCATCCCTGGGTATGAACCGTTGTTACGATTGTTTTGACAACAGGATCCTTATGCAGTTTATCATCTGTTCTTTAAGAAGCCTTTTTGAAAATGGACAAATGGTTGGTTTTTGACGCTACACTGTGAACTCATGGGGATTGAAAGAAAAAAAAAAACCCAAAACCTACTTAGTCAAACACCATAGATGTCCTCGTTGGATACGGTAGATACCCCAGCTTTGAATACACACTTTAGAAGCTTCATTACGTGTGATCAGTGAAGGGGAGTCACACGTCCTGACTTAAGTGTCATTGTCATTTTGAAAGTAGGGTCCATTTTCTAAGCAGCAAAATTTCTTGTTTTTCTGAATTTTTGCTCTCCAATTAATGACAAACAGAATGTTTAATTCTTAAGCCACAGTTTGACCGCATAATTTTCTTAAAAGCAAGTATGGATACTTTGCTTTGCCAAAATATGTAGGTTTAACTGATAAATGTAAAGCAGCTATTTAAGGCCAAATCTGTTTAACCTGTTATTTTGTATCTTTAAATGATTGTTAAACTGTGTGCCATATAAAAAAACTGCATTTAAATTTGAATATTGAAGATTTTGTTACTGTAGGAGTATAAAAGATTAATTTTTACCTTGTGATTTAGAATGGCCCCCCCAAAAAGTAGCATGCTATTAACTTCTATAAGTTGGTGAATGATAACTGCAGAGAAGAGCTAGAACTTATGAATTCAGAGTTTGCAAAAGTGTTCAGTTAGTGTGGTCATATGTAGATCTTATGTATATGTCTTGTATTTCCTCTTTCAAAATATTAAAGTAATATTCTAGAGAACACTTTTGAAATTTTTTGTCTGGCTTTTTTTTTGTTAGTTTGTTTTTTGAGTTAGTAACTTGGTTAAATAGAGTAGTTGTATTTATAGCCATAGAGTAGCTGGTGGATTTTGGTGCGCAGTTTGGCAGAAGCATCACTCTCTTTTGAGGGCAGACCTTCTGTTAGGTATTATTGTGATGGGTGGCCTGGGGAAGGAATGTATTCAGCACCAATTGGAAAAACTTAGTATTTTCGTGACAATCCTGGAGGAAGACAAGTTTAGAAAAACACCTTGGTCGAAGAAAATTAGCTGATAAAAGATTTCCAAAGGAAAATTAGATGCACAAACTAAAACTTTCGCTACTCTTAGTAGCTAATGCTTCCCGAATTTTTACTGTATGTCAGTCACTGTATTAAATACTTTTTATGTAATATCTCATCCTTAATCTTCATATTATGGAATAGAGACTATTTTTATCCTTAGTTTGCTGCTGAGAAAACTGACACTGAAATATGAGGTTATTCTAGAAGCAGAGACAGTTTGATTGTAGAGCTGGTTCTTAACTCTGCTGTACCGATTCTGTAGAAGTAAATATGAAGGCATCGCCTCACGCTGCATCAGTGATTCTTAATTACTATTGATGTGCATTGGAATCACCTGGGAAGCTCTGCGAAAGTCCTGTGCTGGGCCTCACAGCCAGAGATTTTGGTCTGGTGAGGAGGGCTGTGCATTGGGTTTTTTTAAAAAAGCTCAATAGAGATTCTGATGTGCCCAGTTGGGAACCATTGTGTGTGAGGATGCAGAAGTACAAATTAAGTGTTTCCTTTTTTCCTCAAATTGTTACATTTTTAACATTCATAAAAAATGGCATTGCTTGAGAATTGACAAGGATCTTTTTTTAAAAAAAAAAAGATTTTATTTATTTTTAGAGAGAGGTAAAGGGAGGGAGAAAGAGAGGAAGATTAACATCGATGTGAAAGAGAAACACTGATTGGTTGCCTCTCGCACATGCCCCAGCTGGCGGTGGAACCTGCACCCCGCACCCCGGCATGTGCCCTGACCGGAACCGACCCGGCCACCTTTCACTTGGTGGGACGATGCCCAACTCGCTGAGCCACACCAGTCAGGACAGAAGTGACGAGGATCTCTGAGTCTCTGGTGCTAAGTGTGCTGTAGCATTCCCGATTCAGAGACCACGCTTCCCCGCAGCGGTGTTCACCTGCACTTTCCGTTTTAAGGAGGAGGGGTTGGGCAGTCATGCGCCTCTGTATCTCACTCCTGGTCTTCAGTGTAGTCTGGGAGCTAGAAGCTGGAGGGCTGGGGCATGAAGGGCTGTGTCTCAGCCCTGAAAAGACCTCACCAGGCTTCCTAAGAGGAATCCATGGAAGAATTCAGAGCTGTTTCTAGGAGATTCTTCCTGATTCCCCAGCGAGGAAGTACATCTTGTGCTCTAGAGCAGGCAACTTCGGACATAATTCAATATCACTGAGTAAGAATTCGATCTCCTACATTGAAATGGGCTGGGCTTTCCCTGAGAGAATCCCTGAGGGATCCTAATTATGATCACAAACTAAGGGCCAGTACTACACAGGTACCAGGCTAAACATCTCATTCTGCTGCAAGGTTTACAGTAGGGAAGGGCAGTGGCCTTTTCAATGAATTATGTTTCTGGTTGTGTTTATTTTCAGTGTCAACTTATTAAATTCAGAACTTTTTTGGTAGTCAGTGGCCCTTAGTAAAGGAAATACATTTGCCTTTCTCTGTCTTACCTTTTATACTAGAGAAATCAATCTTGTAAATATGTCCGTGTACTCAAATAAGAGAAGACTTTTTTATTTTTTGGTCTTGAGAAGAGAGAAAACACCAGCAAAACTCTGTTTTTCTCCTGTGAACCTTGGACCCTGTTTAGCCCTTGTATGTGCTTTGTACAAATGTTTATATGAACATAAACACATGAGCTAAAGAAGTTGAGCAACTGAAACGAAAGACCCGACTCATTTCTACATTAACGAATAACAGATATGTTCATGAATTTGGATTTCTTCTCTCTGCTATGACTTGAAGCCCTTTATAGAGATAATGGAAACATATCTAGAACTTTCTTTTATTGGGTATCACTAGAACTCTCTGTACAGATAGCAACACATCTTGAACTAGCTCAAGCCAGAGAAGAAAAAAAGTAGGGATTTGTTACATAGGGACTGCAGAATCCCACAGAATCTGTGAGCTAGGAGCAGGCTGGAGCCCTGGGGGAAACCCCAGCTCCATTGCTTTTCTCTGGTTCTCTCTTCGCACCAGCTCCATTGTAGCTTCGCTGCATACAGACTACCTTCCTCTCTTCCTCAGTTCAGTCATGGAATGTGGCTGCCAATAGCTTCTGTACATCCAGTGGAAAGAACCTCAGTTCACTGTTCCAGCCTCCCGATCGCTAGAGAAGGGATCCACTTGGCCAAGCCTGGGGCCTGCGCCAAATCCCTGCACAAATTAGCTGTGTTTGGGGGGAGCGTGACTGTCCCCATAGGAACAATGAAGAGAAGTGGCAGCATCCAGAACAGAGGGAATGCTGGGTGAACAGACCTGTCAAAGGTGTGCACAGCACAGTGACAAAGAAAACATTGCCTTGAAATAAAGTGCCTTCGTTAAGATGATCAAACTGATCTTTGGTTTGATCTGTGCTGGTGTTTTGTCTTCATTCTCCTTGTATTTCTTATCGGTTGGAACTAGCATTCTCACTTGCTGCTGGCTGTAATCCAAGCATCAGGTCTTCCTTAAAGTAATAACCTTAATATTAAAAAGTGTAAGTAAAACCTTATTTAATGAATCTTCTAATTGTTATGTCGTGCTGTGAATGTTGATGAATAGGTAAGACAGAAATACACTTAATTTGTCTGTTGTTTAAAAACCCAAGATACTCATTTGACTGCTGTTAAAATAACTGTTTTCATATCTTGCCTTAGCTAAATAAAGAAAATAAGACACTGAAAAGAATCAGCATGTTATATATGGCCAAGCTGGGACCCGATGTAATCACTGAAGAGATAAACATCGATGAAGAAGATTCAGCGGCAGACCCAGAGGCTACCGCTGAGACGTGTGTCTCGGTGCAGTGTCAGAAGCAAATCAAAGGTGGGGCTTTGGGCTGAATTACTGAGCTCATTTTTGATAATATTTGTCAACACTGGTTACACATTGGAATCACATGGGAACTTTAAAAAATACTGATGCCTGGGTTTTTATCTTGAAAAAATTGTGATTTCAATGTCCTAAGGTATAGCGTGGTTGAGAATCATGATAAGGTATAACATTTGTGCTTGATGAGTTGGCTTTCTTGTTTGGGACTAGATGTTTTTGAAAGCATTGTCTTGACAAACACAGCCAGTTAGTCTATAAACTTCTTAAGGATATGGACTATATGTTAAGATATTCTTGGTGAAAATAAAATGAAATAAAAGATAGAATGAATAAAAATCTATTTAGTCCACAGCTTCTGAGTGTGGTTCTCTGTTGGAATCTTTGGGGGAGACTCCTTCCCAAATCGCTCAGTATCTGCCCTCAAAGAACTTCTCATCTGATTCAGGAAACGAGCTATAAGCAATATGCAGTATTGAACAGCTGTGTTGATGAGCAAAAAATGGTGTTAGGCAAGATCACTTGATACATTGATTAAGCACACACTGATTCATAAACATATATATACATTGCGAATGTTAAAGATGTAGGAGAGCAGATTTTGTTTCAATCACTACTGGGTACTGGTGTATTTTAACTTAGTGCCTATGTCGAAAGCAATTCTTGTTAGCTTGGTAGACAGAATTTCAAATGGAAGTGTTAAGAAGAAAGTACAGTCAACCCTTCATATCAGTGGGTTCCACATGTATACATTCAACCAATGGCAGACAGAAAATGTTTGGGAACAAAAGCTTACGTTGTTGCTAACATGCCCTGTGTTGTTCGACCTAAGATGGTTGCATCTGTACTGAACGTGAACGGAGCTTTTCTGAAACAATAAAGTATATGAATTCCTTACATAGCATTTACAGTGCATTAGATGTTATATCTAGAGATTGCCTAAAGTATACAGGAGGATGTGCTTAGGTTGTATGCAGACACTATACCATTTTATATAAGGAGCTTGAGCATTCGTGGGTTTTGCTGTCTCAGGGGTCCTGGAACCAATTCCTGCAGATGCCAAGGGATGATTATATAAGGAAAGTCATCTTTAACTGACTTTTCCCTCTCTGAACCTAGGGCAAAATAATATTTATGTGGGTGAAGAGAGAGGAAGTTTAAAGGGTTTTCTTTTCTTCATAATATTCCCTCCTGTTAGGTCTTGAACAGCGTGGTCTCTTGCTCTTCATTTAGGATTGGCCAGCCAATAGACAGAGTGATTTTGAAATAAGTCTCTGAGAACTCCATTAAGTGGGTTCATGTAAAAAGTTGGATTTAATTTATAAATAACCACATAGCAGGTTTCTTATTGTCCTTGCAGAAAGGTAAGAAATTAAGAGCAGTTAAGAAATAAGTGGCAAAACCAGAAGCCTGGGTATAAATTTGAGTGCTCTGTGTTAATCCATGTGTATTTTTAAACATTTGAGTGGGGAAGTAACTTGAATCTCACACCAGAAGCTTTCGCACTTACAGGGGCTAATATTTTCATTTTAATAACACAGTTTTCATTAAATCCCAGTAACCAGAAATATGAAATAAATTAAGAAACAAACACCCACAACTCTGGAGAGAAAATTACTAGAATTAACCCTTTTTCAAATAGGTTATATTTTTGAGTCAGTTAAAATAATGTTTAAGGGCTATAAATTGGCAGCAAATCAGGATATTTTTCTTCAAATCAAAGTCTCCAAATTATTAACTGCCCAATTGTTTATATTGTATTGTGACAAGAGTCCATGGCCATTATAAAATAGAAAAGAAATTACTACAATGCCTTAATTTGTTTTAAAGCTTAAACAGTTTGTTTGAAAGCTTAAAAAATTTTGCTTCTAAAATGCCAGATAGTTTTCTTGAATGTGGGTTTGGTAGAACACAAAGAAAACATGATCTGGTGCATTTAACATCGTGAGTTTGCCTGACTTAAAATGACTAAAAAGGCTGCTGTTGGAGGGCGTGGAAATGACATTTGCATTGTCCTTTGCTTCCCCATTTTCCTTTCCTTTTTTTAAAAAAATATTTTATTTATTTATTTTTAGAGGGGGGGGGAAGGGAAAGAGAAAGAAAAGGAGAGAAACATCAATGTATGGTTGCCTCTCACGTGGCTTCCACTGGGGACCTGGCCTGCAACCCAGGCATGTGCCCTGACTGGGAATCGAACCAGCGAACCTTTGGCTCGCAGCCTGCGCTCAATCCACTGAGCCACACCAGCCAGGGCCCATTTTTCTTTTAATTATTAAATAACCCGACCATGAGCTGCACATGGGTTGGCGTTTTCCGACCTTTTGACAGGATCGATTTCTTTTAAAAATGTTTATTTCTATTTTTCCCTTCCTTTTTTGTTTTAAAATGCAGAACTTCGAGATCAAATTGTATCTGTTCAGGAGGAAAAGAAGATGTTAGCCATTGAACTGGAAAACCTCAAGAGCAAACTTGTAGAAGTAATGGAGGAAGTATGTATCTTGGGCCCAACAGGCATGGCCTTTCGTGTTTTCAAGGGGCTCGGGGGCTGGTCATGCTAAAGACTTACCTTTGAAAGCTGAGGTCTGATATGGCAACCAAGTGCCAGGTTTAGTCTTCTCCCCACTCTCCCAGACCTGCAGAAAGGTCTAGAAAATCAGATCCTGACCGTTCATATTCCCACGGTTTAGCTTGGGACGAAGTAGCATCGGAGTGCTCCCTGTTGCCCCTTCTATTTCACCGTGGGAGGCAAATGCGTACAAATGGCATCTTGAATTTAAGCCATACACCTTATCGCTGCTGGGAAAGGAGTATTGTGCTTCTCTGGCGCGTGGCTGGCTCAGTTGGGAAAGGCTGGCCCCGTGTACCCCCAACACAGGCATATGTGATAGATGGTAGAATGGGTTAGGTATTTAGAGACTCTGTTCTTTTTACTTCTGAATTGTCTTTAAGAGCAGGAGTACATGATTGCCTTTCTTTGCACACGGCTTCAAGGATTTGCCTTTGTCGATGGTTCTCAGCCTCTGTAGCCCTGAGCTTCCCAATCGATGTGCTGTAGCACCTTGAGATCCCTCAGATGGCTTACAAGTGTGCCGAGGTATCAATCCTTTCAGTGAGCAGCCTCATCCGCTCAGTTCCCATCCACATGCTCTCATTTCCTCGAGGGCCACGGTGTGAGGGAGCCGGGGAAGCAGTGCCCACCAGCCTCTCAGCCCCGGCTGCTTCTGCTTACGGTGGCAAAATATCCCAGTGAATGGGTGATGTTTTGGAAGTGGCATTCCTGCTGGGCATTTTGTACCAGTCACTAACTGAAGCCAAAACCAAAAGTGTAGGTTATGCTGAAAGAAGTCGGTTCAGAAACTACCTGAAGTGTCAGTGGATTCAGAGTCAGAGTGCTTTTCAGGACCATTGTCTTAGTTTGTTTCTTAACCACAGGAGAGAGACACGTTCTGATGCACTCTGTTCCTCCGCTGTCCTTGTTTATTAGTGATTCTCTCCCTCCCACTTGGAGGTGTCATTGGAAGCTGTTTCAGAAGTTGTTTTTGTTACGATTGTTTCAAGCATCTGAAAAGTATAAAAAACAAAATAATGAACATCTATATGCCTGCTGTCTACCTTAATACATACAACATTCAGGGAGTGTTGAAACCCAGGTGTCTTTCTCTCCTTAATTGCATTTCCCCAAATAGCAGTTATTCTGAATTTAAGTTTTATATCATTGCAGTACATGTGTTTATATTTGTACTGCAATGCATAGCATTTTGAGTGTTTTTAAACCATATAAACTTACCCTGATTTTTATATTCTACATAATGTATTTGGGATTTATCTGCTTTGATATGTATAGCTTTACACTCTTTTTTTTTTTAAATTATGATATTCTCTTCTCCTATTGGTAGATGCCAAAAATTATTTCAGACATTTTAAGTTTGGGGGGAATATTATCATACGTATTTTATTTATACCAAAAGTCATCCAAATTGAAAATATTTTTTAATTTAAAAAATTCATGTATGTTTTACTTAAACCAAATATCATCAAAGTTTAAAATAAATACCAAAATTGGGTATTGGATCTCTAAATGGTTCATGTATTTTCTGAGTGCTCGGTAGCGGGATTTTTGCATTAAAAATATCAATCATTTACCCTGGCCAATTAGAACACTGCCACATGTAGAGACCAGAGCCAGTGCCACTTAGAATATATAAATAAATTCTCTACCAGTTGTGCATCCTGACTTAAATAGCTCCTTTATGGCTTTAAGAAGAGCCGCAATAAAAGCCTGATGCAGTAAAGCCAAATGCTACTTTAAATTGTTAACTTCTTATTGCAACTTGAACAGCAATTTGAGTATCACACATCACCATATGTCATGTCTTACAACTTTGGGTGTTTTCTCTCCTCAAAATCTCACATTTTTAGGTAAATAAAGTTAAGCAAGAAAAGGAGGCTTTAAATTCAGAACTTCTCGATCAGAGAAAAGTCTTAGAAAAATGCAATAGAGGTATGTGTTTCCAGTTCTTTTCCCTCAAGTACGTATATAACTTACTTTGTGTGTGTATATGTATATATTGTGTTTCATAAACATGTCTAAAGATCCTTGCAGCAAGAATCTTCTCCTGTATTATGTCTTCCGAACTTAGAGCAACGACTTGCTCTCATTTCTGTTTCATCACTCACCTTAGAGTCTTGGGACATTCACAAGTGCTTGTACTTAAGAAACTCGCAACCCACTCATTTTGAAACTTTTGACCTAAATATTTATCTGTCCTACATCTATCTTGGGACCATGGCCATATTGGCTGTGCCCTCAGTATTTATATATTTTGCCAGTTTATTTAGTAAACCTCTTTTCAATCCAGAAGAGATAGGATATCTACATAACACATGCAACATGATAGGCAAGTGTTTTAGATTAAGAGGCTGTGGAAAATGGGGCCAAGGGAAGGCGCAAGCACGTACCGCCACGCAAGGTGCAGACCCATCCCTGCCTATGTGCCTGGAACCTGACGCCGAGCTGCCCAGGGGCCAGCGTGGCCTCCCATGACCACCTTGCAAATTCATGGTCATTTATGTGAATCCCGTAAAAATGGACCCACTCATCAGGAGAAGCAGACCTGGTCTGCTGGCGAGAAGGAAATTTCTCCCAAGGCGACTTCTGGAGAAAACTGTAGTTTGATCTTATCCTTGTCGTAAAACACAGCGTCAAGTCTCACGGCGCTGTTTTTTGTGTCCCCTGGTTTAGGACATGGGAGTGACGCTAAAGTGCAGCCCCGCAAACATGTTCTAAGACCGAGGACTGGCTACGGTTTTGTTCTCTGGTCCCCTTCCTTCCCAGGCCAGGAGCTGCAACGCTAAAAGGAAATCTTTCTGACCCAGGGCCTTCCCTGTTTTTGATGGTAGTTCTCCAACTCAGCATCACTCCTGACTTGAGGTTTTTGAATAACCAAAGAAGCTTGTAGTTAAGTGTGGGAGATGCACTCAGTTGTAACAGTTCCTCAGCTCTTTCTGCCTTTAAGAAGGTAGAAATGGCGTAGGAGACTTCTCAGTCTTCTGAGAAGAAAGGGCTAGAAACTGAGGGTTCTGCAAAGTTTGACCACGTGGATCTTGCCTTCAGAGAGCCCCTAACCCTGGAAAAGGGGGAGAGATTGTATAAATAAACACATAGTTGGGACCAGACTAATTTCTTTCAGAATCCAGGTAAAAGGGACCAGGACACGTGAACACTCACTTCTTATTACAGTGTTCTGGACATAGAAAAGGGAGTCAATTATCTTGCCTGGGGCTTCAGATAGTCGCAGCCCAGTCTTTGTTTTCTTCATGAAATTTCTTCTTAAAATAGCTTTGAAAATAATGTAGCTCTCAGGGACCTATAATTCACATCACCAACCACCACTTTCATTGCTTTACTTGAGTAAGACTGTTCGTCTCTCCTCTGAGTAGGCAGTAGATTTACAGAGTGTAGAGTCTGAAATTCTATGTCATTACACAGCAAACCGGTCCTTAGTCAGTTAGGACGGAAGGGCCCCGGCGGAGCAGTGTTTGAAAGCAGCCCTTAAAAGAGGGCCTTTTCAGAGATTGTATTGATATGACTCAGCTCGGAATTGAAAGCGCCTCCCCAGAAGCAGGTGGAGAGACTAGAGCGATAGCCACCTGCGCTGCGTCTGACTTCTAAGGGCGTCATCACTCCCTGTCTTGTCTAGATCGTCCTTTAACGAGATGGAGCACCGAATGTCAGAAATTATGAGTAATGCGTGCTGCTCTTATCTGACAGGACCTTCCCCTTAAGATTTCTGTCCTGCAGTGACTCTTCAATTCCAGGCTCTGACTGGGGCCCAGTGGGTCTGAGGCTGTTTCTCTTCTCTGTAAACATGGGGAGCACTTCAAAATAACTTACGTCTGTTTTTCTTTTTATTTGGCTAATATACTTGGGTGGAAAGTATAGATTCATGCAAAAAAAAAGGAAAAAAAAATCTCAATCTTTCCAATCCAGAAATAAGCACTATTAACATTTTAGTGTATATTTTCCAATCTTAAAGAGGCTACATATACATTAAATTGTTAGTTAAAGGTGTTTGTAGCATGTGTGGGAGACAAAGAAAATACCAGCAAAATGGTCTCTCTTGACCATTAGTATCTTCCAAGTTCCTGAACATCTTTCTCTGTGGAGACCCATCCCTTGGATTTTTATCATGTTAGTTTTTAATTTTGCCAAACACGTTTCTGTCCTTAGACTATAGCGTGTTGTTGAATTTTGTGTGCTTTTGAACTTTGTAAAATGCTATAAATTTGCACACGTACCTCTTCCACTGCACGCTCGTGAGGTCTGTCCTCGATGAAGGGTTTTGCTGTGGTGTGTTCATTTTCACCGCAGGAGTGTATTTATTCAATATCTACCGCCAAATTCTCTTAGCCGGCATCCTACTGGTGGACGCATGCGTTTTTTCCGGTTGTTTGCTATTCCAAGCCGTGCTGTTATGAAAATTCTTGTTCATGTCTCCGGGTGCATATGTCCAAGAGCGTTACCAGAGTAGATGACAGATGTAAAACTTTATGTTTATTTCAGTACCGAATGCCAAATTACTTTTTAAGTAGCTCTGTGAGTGTACATTACTGGTAGCCACGTGTTTGTTCCTGTTGTTCTCTGTAATCTCCAGACTTGGTGTGTACTTTCAGTTTTTGCTTGTCATGTCTTTGGTGAGTATAGGACGGTATCTGTGTTTTCACTTTGCATTTCCTGTTTGCTAACGAAGGTGAGTATTTTTCCACGTGTTTATGGGCCTTTTACATGTTTCCTCTTCCGTGAAATGCCTTGTTCGTGTGTTGAGTGTGTGGCTTTTAAAAAGCAAAAATGAGCTCATTGAAGATACCACGAATGCCTTTTCATTCAATAAATATGCTTCTACCATATAACTTTGATGGCAGAATAATGTTTCGTGTACATATTATGCCTCATTGGTCCTTCCACGTGAGGCCATTATTTTACTGTTCTCAGCCACGATGCAGAGAGCTTCCCTGCCACGACGTCTCCGTGTATGGTCACGAATTATTCTCTTAGGGGAATAAATACATTGCTAAAAGTGGCATCGTTGAGTCAGAGTATGAATAACTTTAGATTTCGATTCACATTGCCCTCCAAAAGGTTTTATCAGTTTATGTTCCATCCAGCAATGGTGGAGAGTGCTTATGTGCCTGTATAAAGACTCTTTTTAACACTATTTTCATCCACATTCCTGATAATCTGTGTGGCGTATTATCCGTTCCCCGCCCCCCCCCCCCGCCCCCCTTGTATTCTTACAGTGTCCATGCTAGCAGTAGAAGAGTATGAGGAAATGCAAGTGAACTTGGAACTGGAGAAGGACCTCCGAAAGAAAGCAGAGTCATTTGCACAAGAGGTAAGTAAGTATCTTGAAGAGACCTAGTTTTAAATTTTTATATGTTAAACAACTTTGCAGATGACACATCAGAGTATTTTTCTTTAGGTTGAGTAAGAACTTACCGCTTTGAATTAAGGATCAGCTGAGTTAGGCAGGCAGCTGTGGATTACAATCAAGTTCACCGAACTTGGTATCAGATCTGGGTTCGAATTTTGGCACGTCAGTCAGTTACCAGTTGTACGACCGTACAGTCGTCTCCTAGCCGCTTGGGGCTTCGCTTTCACCGTCTGTGAGATGGGTGATAATACCCACTGAGCCAAGTGGATTTTAAACTCAAATGGCACAGCTTCTCAAAGGTATTTTGTAAACTCCAAAAGGCTACACACGGGGAAAGAAGTTCTATCTAGGGATATTCATAACCTTTGATGGAGAAGTCCAGCTGGAGTATAGGATTTTTGTATGGGTCCAGTAAGTAGCCTTACGAATCTAGGTTACGGCTCCAGATACCGTCTCCAGTAACAGTATCACGGTATTGGTATTTCTCTGCGGCTACTATCCGGTGCTCACATTATGTGAGTTGATTCTCCCGAGTGGCGGAACATTGCCACGTTGTACATCCACTGTCTCAGCCTTTCACCAGAGCAGTGATGCTCTTCTCATGTCAGAGATAAGCTTTGAGCTTCTCATGTTCCAGCTTACCTTTGGTGGCGTAGGCATTGGGTATTCTGTGGCCCCAGGACCGGCTTCCAGGGAAGTAATGAGGTACCAGTTGGCTGAACCCTAGCAGCTCATAACAGGGAGCTGATATACATGAGAGTTCCATCGTGTGTAATTATTTTGAATCTGTGTACATGCTGTAGGTTGAAGAAAAGTAGCCAAGGAAATGTAAAACATTCTCAGGTGGAAGTATCCACAGTGCAGAAAGAAGACAAAGCATGGGGTTATGTGAATAACCCATTTAAAAATCAGATTATGGCTTTGTGCAAGAGCCCTACTTTGCTTGAATAGAGCTGTGCTAGTAATGAACTCTGTAAAAGGTCTAGCCCAAGAAGATCTGATTTGAAATATTATGATTCATTTTATTCAGAGCGTTTAATGAAAGGTGAGTAAATATTGTCCTCTTATTACTTGGAAGAAAGAAAGAAGAACTGGAGTGTCTCAGAGTTCTTTGGAAAAAGCTTCAGCGGTGTAAATAATGGATCTGAGCAAACAGTTGAGGGGGAGGGAGAGTAGAGATTACGTGGCGGCACCTCCGTTGCAAAACTGAAAAGGTCCACTGATTCTGACCCGAATGGCAGGGTCTCATTCTGAGAGACATTTTCAGTTCTCCCTCCATTGTTTGTAGAGGGATGTTAGAATACAAAGCAGCTCCAAGGAAACTCGAAGGCCGTGCCGTCACAGAGAAGGTAGATGGGAGAAGCAGGATGCCACCGAGAATGCGAGAATGGGTTTCTGCCGTTCCAGAACGAGGAGCTAGACGTGGGAGGAGGGGAGCCGAGAGCCACGGCGCGTGTGCCGCTGGCGGCGTAGGCGCTGGGCAGTGGGCTCAGCACTTCACGGTGTCTAGGCTGGCCAGCGCAGCAGGGAGAAGAAAGATAAGGCCGGGTTGGAACCAGTGTGTCTTGCCTTTTGCATGGTTTACCAACCCTCAGGTTTTCAACAGATAACCACGGCTGAAAGGTATTTGACTTAGTTCAACAAGACAAGTACCACCTTTCTGGCAGTTTGTTCCTGACTGCATTCGGCAAACATTGTATTACACCAGAGACTGCCGACGGTGGGGATGTGATGGGGAAGAAGGCAAATATGATCTCTGCCCTTTGGAACCTTGGAACCTGCTGTCTAGGGACTTAGAAATGGATTTTTAAAGTCTGTTTACTTTCAGTATTTAATTACAAAAGGAATCTATGCCTTGTAAAAGAACACAAACCATTCTCAAATGTATAAAATAAAAAAATGAGAATTTCTTCCTTATACCTACTTCTACTTGCCCATTTAAAAAAATAAAAACATGACCGATCACCCATTCTGGATACCACAGTTCCCTGTCAGGATGACAATGCCTCAGGGTGCAGGCCTCTCCCTGTTTTGGAAGAGTTGGCTCGCAGCCTCTGTTCCAGGCACAGATCCCATCCCCTGGTCTCCCTTGGATCAGTAGGAAGCCTTATCTGCTCTCCTTATCACCCCAGAAGATTTCAGGGATGGAAGTCTCTGAAACAGTGGAATAGGGAAACTGGGACAGATAATTAAATGGCTGAGCAGTTTACAACTTGGATGCTATCAAATCCTGTCTTCCTGACACAGGACACTTAAGAGTAAATGGTTTATATTTCTCTTCTCCAGCCAGAGGGTAAATAGCTTACGTCAACCTACTCAGGGATGGGGGGGGGGGGGCAGAATCCAGTCAGTGCCTTTCCTGTCCACCACGCCCAGGGACAATGAAATTAAGGGAATAAATCTCATTTTGGTGCATTAGCATAAAGCTGCTGAGTATTCTGAGATCCTCCCCTAAGATCCCAGCTTTTAAAGCCCTCCTAAGGACCCAGGGCATGCTCTTTCCCTCTCTCAGGAGCATGCCCACGCCTTTCTTCCCTCTCCTTAGCTCTCGGAGAGCCCAGGAGACTTACTTACAACCAGGGGAGCAGTGGGCAGTGGTAGCTGGTCTGGAGCTAATCCCCTGAACCTGCCCCCTTTTCTCTGACTTCCCACTGAGCTAAAACATCCCCACCTCTGCTCACTGCTTTCCTGTAGCGTTTCCGGAGAGCCAGAGCAGCCCCACCTAGGCCCTCCTATTGCTTCTTCTATCCTAAACCCCTCCTGGTTTCACTGTCCCCAGCTTTAATAAACATACTCTCGAAACAAAACATGATCACCCACTGGGTAATTTATGTAGGGCATTAAGTAAAAGAAATAACAGGTGAATAGAAAATAATGTTTTTAATCATGAAGTTGTAAAGATTCAATGAATGATATATGTAAACTGCTTAATAAAGTGCTCAATAAGTATAGCTGTACCTCTCCCCTTCTTTTCTCTCCTACTGTTAACTACTTCATCACTGGGGAAAAACTATTGCTTTAAAACAAAACATTAGGTCTAGTAAATAGTAGATGAGATTAGCCAGGTGATTAAGAGCTTGGGTTGAGAATCAGATGGATCTGCATTTAAATTCTGGTTTTGCCCCTGACATGTGTCCTTGGGAAGAAAGTTACTTAACCCCTCTGAGGTTCATTTACCTTATTAGTAAAAATGGATAAAAATAGTGTCTACTTGACAGTGTTGTAAGGATTAGAAGACAGAATGCATGTAAGATGATTAAGTATCAGTAGAGTGTAGTAAATTTTAGCTGCTCATAGCAGAAGCCTGTAACTCATAGGATTAATGCAAGGATTAAAATAATGCTTAATTCAAAATAATAAGATAACATCTAAATTAAAATGATTAAAATAAATATTTAGCAGAGTTCCTGGCATAAGATAAGCTCTTCATAAATATTGGCTACTACTGTTAGTATTAATGGATTTGAAAGATAATACAATACTAAAAACTGAAGTGTAGGGCACAATTATTGTACCTTGGGGCAAGGGTACAGGTACTGAAGATTGTATAAAAGGTTATGAATAGCAATTATTACTTCTAAAACAGTTAAATCATAGAATTCAGAAACCACCTTTACCTTCTTGATAAAAACTCCAGGTACTTTCCTTTTGCTCCAGTTTCAGTGGAGGAGACTAGTGAGATTGACAGGCATCTCCATTTTCATAATTAACTTTTGCAGATGTTCATTGAACAAAACAAGCTCAAGAGACAAAGCTGTCTTCTGCTGCAGAGCTCTGCTCCTGATCAACAGCTTTTGAAAGCTTTAGATGAAAACGCCAAGCTCACCCAGCTCCTTGAGGAAGAGAGAATTCAGCATCAACAAAAGGTAACAGGTTTTCTTCTGGGGTCTTAACACACAGACACACATTGAGAGCAGTTAGTCTAGTCCCTTAGAGTTCCACGTTTTGCCCAAGTTACCAAGTCTGTCTTTTCACCTTTTAGGAAAAAATAATTTCGTGTCCAACTAAAATTTACAGTGCCTTATTGTAGACTTTTAAACTGTCCAAAAGTACAGAAGGGAGGGAAAGAGAGACAGCTTAAGGAAAGCTCGGATAATGCATCCAGTGCCCTGGTTGGAAGCCTGGGGTGACTGCGTTTTCGAGAGACCCCGTGCACCAGGAGAGTATTGCTCTCAAAGAGCTTGTGCCGGCACAGCCTACCTGGGTGTGCCGGGCCAAAAGGATAATCGGCGTGGCAGGTGAGAGGGGCAGGGAGAGCCGGAGAGGCCAAGGGCTGGAACAAAGGCTTTCAAGTCAAAGAAACCACTTCAGAAAAATCACATCAATATCTGTACTACTTAACAGTGTACCTAACTTGTGAAAGAAAGGCTGTTAGCTGCTATTCGTTATCATCTGTCGAAGTCTCTTTAAGGAACAATATTGACAATTAATCCCTGGAAGTTTCTGAAGTTTTTACAAAGTTGGCCATGAGGTAGAGTTGGGTTTGTTTTTTTCTTCCCCCTCAATAAGAAATGCTAGTATATGCATAGAGGATGAGAGAGAAAGAGTCCCTACCCCCCATATGCAGAATTATCGTTTTAAATAAAGAGAAAATAAAAGAATGCTGTATTTATCTACCTATTCTAGAATTTGGGGGTTCTGAAGAGTCCTACTTGCAGGGAACTCGGTTAGTAACTGATGCACACCGAGGACCTGCCGGGTCGGACTGAGCGCGGGTCTAAACTGTTGGGCACAAGCCGCGGTGGCAGGGAGAGGTGCTGAGGGTCAGACACAGGAGTCGCGAACGGCGTCCCAGCAGCCACTGCCTCTCACACTGTTACGTCACACCATGCAGTTACTCTGGATGGCACTTCATGTCTGTGGCTTGTGAAATATATCTCACCTGCCTGTAAGTCCACTCATAGACTTAGCAGTTTTTAAACACAGCCTTATTGTTTTTATAAGTACAAAGGTGACCTATTCCTTCTAATAAATTTTTTAAATATAGGAAAAGTTAAAGAAAATTAAGATTATCCAAGCATCTCATGTTTTGATGCTTATCCAAACCTCCTGTATATGTATATTTCTATGTATACAGTTTAAATGGAATCATACCATTCATACTGTTCTAGAACCTGATTTTTAAAAATAATAATATATTGCCTTGGCTGGTGTGGCTCAGTGGATTGAGTGCTGGCCTGCGAACCAAAGGGTCACTGGTTCGATTCCCAGTCAGGGCACATGCCTGGGTTGAGGGCCAGGTCCCCAGTGAGGAGTGTGTGAGAAGCAACCGCACATTGATGTTTCTCTCCCTCTTGTTCTCTCTCCCCTCCTTTCTCTCTAAAAATAAATAAATAAAATCTATAAAATTAATATGTTTTCCTTTGTCAGTGTATAATGAGCTATATGATTTTTAAATGGCTGCATAGGATTTGATTTAATGAGCACACTAGCATTTATTAAATCAGTGATATTGGCAGGCATTTATATTATTTCCAGTTTTTCCCTGTCACAAAGAATATTTTAGTGAATATATTTGAACACTTGTCTTATTACTTCTTTAAAACATATTCTATTAGTACTATTACTGGGCCCTGGCCAGGTAGCTCAGTTGCTTAGAGCATTGGTCCAGTACACCAAGCTATGGGTTCGATCCCTGCTCAGAGCACATACAAGAAGCAACCAATGAATGCATGAGTAACTGGAACAGCAAACCAATGTTTTCACTCTCTCCCTCTCTCTTTAAAAATCAATAAATATTTTTTAAAGTAGTATTACTAAGTCAAAGGGCCTTTCCTTCTTTCTTCTTCTTTTTGTTGTGGTTTTTAATGCTTATTAGCAAATTGTCCCCCAAGGGTCTGTTTTAGTATTACCTGAATTTTTCTATTGAAAATGGGTATGAAAGTATTTGTCTGTTTTAAATAAACTTTTAAGGTATGGTGTTACTTTTTTGACTCACATTGAAAATTAAATTAACTGGGATGTAGGTCTCTAGTACATTTTTATTGAATCAAATAGCTGATAATGATTCTAGGTCTCATATGTATCCCAGAATTTTTATAGTTTTAAAGAAGCGTTGAAATCTCTTTGCTATGAAGTGCAAAGTAAATGGGAAACATTTCTTTTTTCCTTTATTGTCCTTGACACAGGAAAAACCTTACCATTCAATAAAAGTCTGTTTATAACTTATAGGTCAAAGAATTAGAAGAACAACTAGAAAATGAAACACTCCACAAAGAGATACACAGCCTTAAACAGCAACTGGAGCTTCTAGAAGAAGATAAAAAAGAATTGGAACTGAAATATCAGAATTCTGAGGAGAAGGCCAGAAATTTAAAGCATTCTGGTAAAAGCACTGAGTAGGCTATTATGTCTTCTTATTAACCTGTGAATTTCCCGTGCGCAGTGCAAAGCCTGGGGTACAGTTAGTCCGGAATGTTTACTGAATGCTACAGAGAAATACTAAGATTCGTGTTCAAATTTTGTCCTTTCTCGCTATTGCAATTAGTAGAATGGCCCTTGTAATTAAATGATTCACAAACATTTAGAGTTTTTTGGACTCAGAGCCTTTGTAAGCATCACATAGAATTAAGAGCTAAAGGTACCGTTAATATGAGAAGACCAAAATTCCAGTGCTTCTCAAGGCTTCAGCTATGAGTGTTGATTAAGTACTTATTTTGTTCATTTTAGGGTACATTTTTTAAAAGAATTAAAGTTTTTAGATTCATACCACCTTCATCTTTGATGTCTAATTATATGCTTGAAATAATAGTTAAAATATCATACCTAACAATAAAGTGGGCAACAATATATATATTAAATGGAAAACTTTTAAAACACCAGGGGTTACTTAAATCAAAGGATTTATTCATTCAGTTCTGGAATGTGTGAGTTGGATTACTGCACAGGGATAAGTAATAAGTTTCTGCTGGAAAGTAGGTAATTTGAGGAGGCCGGTCGTTTCCTTTATAACAGCTTCAAAATCCACCTCAGATATTTTTGGCTAATTGTATACTAGAATTTTGAAATCTGCACAGAACAACCAAGTTGGCTTTCTTCTTTTAAAATGTATTCAAAGCTTTGTAATCCACAATGAAAATTATAGTTTGTTTTTTTTAAAAACTGATCTACAATTAAGAAATATTCCATTCTTTTTCGTGAATATCGGAGCAGCCTGTAGTGAAAGGCATCTGTCTTTATTTTAAAGGAGGGGCAGACGCTAGAGATATTTGCCATTCAGTTTTGACCGTGTTTTCGTTTCTGCTGCATGTACCCAACCATACGCTAGGGTACTGTAAGCAGTACAGCAGAAAAGAAACCATGCCTTTCATCCTTGAGGACCTCGGACCCCCTCTGCAGAGGTAGTCACGTGGAATAAGCCGAGGCGTCTTGGTGTCGTGAGCTTACCCACACTGCTCATACGAGTACTGAGAGCAAAAGCAGACAGACCGATCGATCATTGGGGCTACAGTCAATCTGGAACGTGCAGTGGCTGGGGAGTCAGAGAGCTCTGCCAGCGCGCAAGCAGCACTGGGTACCCAGAGCCCATTAGGGCCTGTTTTACAGGTATTAGCATCAGGGACGGAAATTAAATTCTGCTTCCTGAAGTCAGGAACTGTGTCTGGAACAGCACCAACAGGCCCTTTCACGTTGTTGGTGCTTAGCAAATACCCGTTTCCTTAATCACTCGAGTGAATCGACTGGATAGATTATGCTTCCAGAATGCTCTTCAAAAGAGCAAAAAGTTTCTGAGTCACAGACATTCGAGAGTCTGAGTCTGGTTAGTATCGAGAACACTCCGATTTGCAGTTGAAGGAAATTAAGTGGAGGGGAAAGCATGCTATTCAAATTCAGTACTAAATGTCATCTTTAAAATTAATTCTTGGTCTATACATTTGCAAAGTCAAGTATTAACAATTTCTTTGTGTTTGAATAGTAAGTTAACGAATATTTCTTCAACCCACTCAGTCCTCACTTCCCACCCGTCCAGCCATTGCCTTGGCCTTTTTTTTTCCTTTCCCACAGTTGTAGGTACAGCAGATAGATGGTAACGTTTTCTTGTAACGTATGCAAGGCCTCTTGCATTAGTGATCGTAGACTGGATGATAAAAAGATGAAAAGATTCTGCAGTTTCACATTGGAACTTCTAACATTGCCTTACTAAAAAAGAACTCGGTTTTGAGACAGGTCACGTTTTCTTCCTTAACGAGCACAAAAGGTGTCGAGTTGCCTCTTTCAGCTCTTTTCTGACCGTGCGCTCTCTGTGCAGTGGACGAGCTGCAGAAACGGGTGAACCAGTCCGAGAACTCCGTACCTCCACCGCCTCCTCCTCCACCGCCACTCCCCCCTCCTCCCAACCCCATCCGGTGAGTGCGGCTGGGAAGACTGCTCTGGTCAGTGTCGTTCCTTGTCAGTGAACCTGAGCTTTGTGTTCATGGGTTGGTTGGTTGGCTGGTTTGTACTGGCTTACAGTGCATCGTTGGAGAATGGTAGGCAGTGTGAAAGACATCACCTGGTGCTTCTCTCAGAGAATTTTCTAAAGACCAGCGTATTTTTGGTACATTTTGTAAAGATCAACACATTTTGTTCCTTTATGTAATATATGTAGGAAGTGTCTTAAAAACATGTGATGAGATTGACAGGGTTCTGTCAGAGAGGTTCAGATTCCATGGGGATGTCCCAAACCACAAGGAGCTAGACACAGCTTGTTTTGATACTTCATTTTTAAATTGCAGTCGATGATGTTGGGATTTCCTTTCAACTGGAACACGGACAATTTTTGAGCTTTTCCAGAATGTTTTCATCTTTTTCTCTCGCTAATTTGAATTTGCAAAGCTCTAGTTTGTTCAATGATTTAAAAGATAAAAGTACTAAACAAAAACGTGTAACAGAACTAATTGTTATAAACTACTTAAACTAAAGGTATGAATTATTTTCTTGCTCCTATCTTCCTATTTAAACCTTTAATGTTGCTGAGAGAGGAAGCATCCTACCGAAGAAGAGATTAAATTCTTGTGACAGGGAACCATTCAGGGTGATGGAATGGCATTGGGCACCTGAATTAAGCACAATACACCCTAGGAGGTCTAGAGTCAGATTTTGCCCCTATTGTGGTTCTTCATTGCACCAGGCAGAATTACGTAAGACAATCTACGCACCGTGGTGACAGCTTACTTCCTCATGTCGTGATGTGAGCTGCTTCTGTGTCATTTATTCTTGAACAAGTGGAATTTAAAAATTTGCCAGATTTTTACCTTTCATTAACTCATGTGATTTGTTTAATCCTTTCACACAGAGAAGCCATTTATTCAAACTTGGTACCTTTGCTGATCCATCGGAATAGAATGTGTAGCATGTTCCCCCCACATGGCTATGAAAATGGGACTTTTCCTTTTAAAAAAATTCTCATTAGTTTTCCTTACTGAGTAGGGTATGACAATCTACTTTAAGCCATTGAAGTAGTTAAAGCAAAATAATTTTTACACGTGATCGATCCAAGAGTCAATTGAAAGAATTTCAGGTATTTTAAATTCTTTCTCTCCTGGGTTGCTAAATCTGTAGGAGATGGAGATATTCTGAATTTGACATTTAAAATAGGCAATTCATCACTTTGATCTTTCTCCTGGGTCTGGAGTTTTGAGCTGATAAGAAAGGTCACTTCTGTCTATGAGGAGGGAGAACTATTAAAAAGTGATTATAGTCATGCTGTTGGCCTTTAATTTTTAGTCTCAGAAATCTTAAGAGCCCTTCAAATTAAAATATACGCTAAATAGACTGGTTTTGCAAAGAGCCCTTTACAGTTGAGAAAAGAATGTAGGATTCAGACCATATGTCTAAAGCATGAATTCTTTTATAAGGCCCTTTAAAGAAAATTCATTGAATAACATGAATGATTTTTATTTTAAGATGGATTTAAATAACATAAGATATAATTTCTCAGTAGAAAGATTTTTTTCTTTTTTTGGTTAGGAGAATGTTCTTGTCAAAGGAATGTATTTGCATGCGTATTGATTTTCAGTGGACTTTGAATTCGCTAATCAAGGTTTTCCAACCTCTACCCTGATGTGGATCATGGGGTAGCAATGAAAGTGGGGGGTGGGCCCTGGGGCCTGTGACAACTTTGAGTGGCTTTATTGCTTTCCCCTTGTCTTCCTGCCCATTTGACTGAGGGGCTGGGGGGAGGCAGGACACGGAGGAAGAAGGCCTACCTTGGTCATCCTGCTGGCGGTGGTGAAATCAGGACAGGCCCGGGGATGGTGTGGCTCATGGGAAAGGGTAGGTTGTACTAGTGTGTTTGTTGGAGTTCTCTAGAGAGACAGAACCAATGGGGGGGATGTGTGTACGTATATATGTATATAATATACATACACATACACATACACATATACATGCACATGAAAAGAGTCTTATTGTAAAGGATTGGTTCACGTTATTATTACGGACACAGGCAAGACCCGGGACTTCAGGGAGAGTGAGCAAGCTGGAGACCAAGGAGATCCTGTGGCATAGTTTCGGGCTGTAGGTCAGCAGGCACAAGACCCGGGAAGAGGCAGTGTTTCAGTCTGGGTCTGAAAGCAGGAGAAAACGTGTCCTACTTTCAAGGCAGTCGGGAAGGAGGCATTCTTTCTTAGGACTTCAACTGATTGGGCAAGGCCCACCAGGTTTAAGAGGGGTAGTCGGCTTGACCGAGACCACCAACTTAAATGTTAATCTCACTCAGAATCCTCACAGAGACACCCAGAATCATGTTTGACCATGTAGCTGAGTGCCCTATGACCCCCTCAAGTTGACTCATAAAATTAAACATCACAGTGGGCATGAGGAACACTTCTTAAAGAATTTCAAGGTGAATATATTCCAATGAACTGTTTCATCTCTGGAGGGCACTTGCGTGAAGCTTTTATGCATTCAGTTGAAGCGTCTGTGGGGTGGGGAGATGCTAGACAGTGGTTTGGGAACTGGTCCCAGATACCTCAGTCCGGTCTCCTCATGCATCCTGTGAAACCCACCCTATTTATTTTCTGTGTGGTCTAAGCCCCACCTTGACAGATGTTTTTTTCCTAATATTACCCATGTCTTCCTCTGAGTACCAGACTATTCTCCAACTTAGACTTCAGTTCAGAACATTTAAAGCTAGCACTTTCTCGGCTCACGTGGTTTACAGTGTGATGACCATATATTCTTACTTCATGTACATGAATTCGTACAAGTATGCTGAGCAGTACAAACAACTTCCTGCTTCGTAATCTTTATGTTCAGTCACACACAGTCTCAACACTTCCCCTCAGAGCTGGAGGTATGGTCATCGTAGGGTGCTGTGAGAGGGTAAGGAGAGGCCCCGGAGTAGCGAGAGCCCTCCCCAAACCCCACCCTGCCGTGGGGTATTAGCAGGCCGACATGGAATACTCCTGCCTCCTGTTGACAGAATGGGAAAAAATGAGCAAATCAAGTTTGCATTATTTCATTCCTCCCAACTTCTGGAATAAAATGTGCTTATTTTAAAGTCCTGTGTAAATTAGAATTCTAACTTCTGTGGAAATAATTTAATTCCATTTGGGGCCCCTGTGAGCCCAAAGATGACAAACTAGATGAAGTCAGTAGCCCCGAGATGGATTGTCTCCCAGTGGGTGAGTCCTAGAAATTCCCCAGGTGGAGCAGGATATAGTGCCTTCTTTCCACTGTGCTGTGTGGGAGATTGTTCTGTGGGCTTGGGAGTTTTAAGAGAAGTAAAGAACAAAACTCTGAGAATTATGGTTATCCAGAAACACTGAGTTGTTCGGTCCTCAGCATGTGTGACCGTGCACCCAGTTGCTCCTTTTTCTAGAGGCGACATGATGCCTTTGCCATCCTCCAAGCATTCCTTTTGTTTTCCGTTGCTGGCTCCCCAACTTGTCTCCCCCAGGACTCCTTTTCTGTCATATCCAGTTCACTGCATGTAACAGATTAGTAATGTAGTTGGAAGAATTCAGGAATTATTGATTCATTTGTTTCTGGTAAACTTTTGGGGGGGAATGATGGGATATATGTAGAAATGTACACACACTTACACATTTACATATTCCTGCATGAGACTCATTTGTGTTATTTTGTGTAGCTGAAGTTCATTTCTATTCATTGATACATAATTCATTTTGTAAATGTCCCCAAATGTGTTTATCCATTGTGGCTACTGATAGACATTTGAGTTATTACCAATTCAGAGAAACTACAGAAATTCTACATGAACATTCCCTTTTTTTTAACTTTATTTTAATTGTTGACACTTATGTCAACAGATGTCCCCATTCCCCCTTCCCCCACCCTTGCCCACCTCTACCCAGCCCTCACTCCCCCTTCCCTCTGGCCATACCACACTGAGGTCTGTGTGTATGTGTGTGCATGAACATTCTTGTACACGTATCCTGGTGCACCGGTGCTTGTATTTCTGTAAGAAACATAGAAGTAGACTCATCGGCTCGGAGGGTATGGGTATCTCCAGCGCCACTAGATCAGACCAGTTTTCTAAAGTGGTTCTGTCCGTTCATGCGCCATCTTTAGTCTGAGAATTGCTGTTATTCCACAAACCCACCAACACTTGCTATGGGTGGACTGAAAATTTCTTACCTACTTTATGAGTGTGTAGTAATAGATTAGTGTGGGTTTCACTTGTGTTTTCTAATAACTAATGAAGTTAAGTACCTTTTTAGTATGTGTATTGGAGATTTGGAATTTTTTTATGGAGGTATAAGAGTTTTGTCCACTTTTCTGTTAGGTTACCTGCCTTTTTTCATTGGTTTGTGGATTTTCTTTTTATCCTTTATGGTGTCTTTTAATACAGGTTTTAAAATACAGGTTTTAAAATTTTAATGTCCAATTTATCATGATTTACATTGTATGCAGATTTTAAAATCATGTGCCAGAGAGACAGTACTCTAAATATATGTTCTCCCTTAAGTATCTTGTTGGTGTCACGCACATCCAGGCTATTTTATGCCTATATTTCACGCACAGATATTTTCTGAAAATCCCTCCTAATTCTTTCATGCTTCCCTCTCCCTCAAACATGTTACCTAGGGAACATTTTTTAATTTTAGGTATGGATATTGAGATTTTTTCTTCATGTGTTTTACTTTGTAGATGTCTATGTACTGTATTAGTAATTGTAGCAGTCTTTCAGTGAGTTTGGTTGCACACAGGAAGTGATGAGACACCTTTCTCATCCTTGAAGTGATAAAAAACTTGCTAATTTTTACAAGTGGGAAGGAGGCTGCTTAAGTTCTGCTTGTGCACTCATGCACCTACAAGTTGGGTATTTACTGGTTCTTTAGAATCTGTACATGTTACTTCTTGGGTCGTAAGGCCTCCAGTAATCTCCTGTCAATCTTCTCTCTCTCCCAAAGATCCCTCATGTCCATGATCCGGAAGCGGTCCCACCCCAGCGGCAGCGGTGCTAAGAAGGAAAAGGCAGCTCAACCAGAAACAAGTAACTCTCCTCCCCGCCTTGCTGCACTTCCAGTGGTTGACGGTGTACAGTTTTTTAACAGTACACAAAATTGTCGACTTCAGAGACTATGAACAGATTGTCGGGGGTGGGGGAGAGGTGAACTTGACAGCTGTGGGAGCGAACCAGGTAACAGTCATTGCATTCGCGTATCTCATTGTCGAGAGCAGCGCTTTCCAACCTTTCTCATCTCACGGCATGCAGACGAATCGCCAAAATTCTGCGGCACACCGTTTGAAAATTGCTGGCTAGCGCAGATTAGCACACACGCACGTCACTGTAAGGGAAAGTGTGCCGAGACTCGTGAGTAAGGTACAAAGGCACTTTGGGGCATAAAGGAAAGGGGTAGCAGTTCTAGATGAGGGATTTGGGGGAAGGCTTTGCAGACTTGATAGCGGTGGACCGAGACTTTTATCAAGCACTTAGTATGTGCTCCCCAGAGCCGCACCCTGGAGATGCAAGACATAGAATTTGCATTTGAGTGGGGGAGAAAGGAAGAAAACTAATTATCCAATTAAATGTATAATTATTTAAATACACTTTTTGATCAGAACTGTGGAGGAGGCACACAAGTTTCTAAGGGAGTTTTTAGGTGGGCTGCTGGTGTCAGCGATTCTTAAGCTGAGTCACTGTGGGTTTAGAAAGTCGGGGTGAAGGTATTTAGGATGAAAGTAGTTCACACAGAGAGGCAGCCGATTCAGAGGTCCAAAGTTGGGGAGGAGTTTGGCCTATTAGGAAGCTGAAAGAAAGGTGTTGTTACCAGGATCTGGGGTGCAAGGGAAGAGGTCTGATAGGCAGGCAAGAGCTACATTTGGGAGGCTATGGTCGAGATTTTGAAATTCATCCTAAGGGCAGTAGGAGTTTTAGGTGGGGGTGTAGCTTGATGAGATTTTTTTTGACTCACAACACACCTCGCCGGTGGGAGGAGAGAGAGCAGACGCGAAGGCATGAGTGGATGAGGGAAGACCATTGCATTCGCTCAGACGAACGTTCGCGGTGGCTCCCGTCCGTCAGGGCGGCAGTGTTAGAGGTGGGAAGAAACGGAGGAATTCAGGGACTATTCAGGGAGGTGAAATTTACAGGAGTCTGTGGTTTACTGGAGAGGGAGATGCTGAAGACAAGACGAAGAGAGGAGAATGGAGGGAGAAGGGCTTTCCTGTGGAGCAGGGGCCCTGGGCAACTAGACGCAGAGCCAGTTCCCAGCGCTTTGGGCACTTTGGTGAGTAGCCACGGTCAGAGCAGAAGTTTGAATGTGGGGCCAGACCTTGGGCTGGATCTTGGGCCTCTATGCCTGAGAACTGTAGAATCCTAACTAGACTCAACAGCGTTTGCTCGGTGCTTGCCTGTTACACAGTATGGTAGATGTGCCTGGCTCCGAACCAGACTGGCGTAACCTTCTGGGTCCCCTTTTCCAGCCGACAGGTTTCATCGCTGCAGTCTGGCATTTTCCTATCGTTGGCAGTGTCACAGGTCCTGTCCTGTTGTCCTCTGTCCTGTGCTTCTCCCCGCATCAGAAGACTCCAAACTCTAGCAGAGTCTGCTTACAGATGGTTCTCTGCTTTCACATCAGCCCCATCTCATTACCCCTCTCCCATCTGTGGCTGGACCATTTCCACCAGCCCCTTCTGCACTTGCTCCTATTATTCCTCATTCCAGAATTGCCCTCCTGCCCTTCCTTTAGTCAGAGCTTTCTCAGGCAGGGTGCTCTTCTAACTCCATCTCACCAGTGTAGGTTCCAGGCATATTGTCTGTGTGTTCTAGGCTCTTCCGCCTCTTCCTTTTATTTATTAGTATTAGTATTAATAATCCAAAATGAATGCCACATCACTCTGTGTTGTTATAGCATTTTGCTTCAGATTTTGTTGCTGTAAAGATTTAATGCCCCCTCCCCCACCCTCACCCCCTGCTTTCCGGTTCCTGCCCTGACGTTCTAGTTGTTTCCACATCTCTGGAGGTTTACTTCTCTCTGCAGCCTCCCACAGTTTTCATGCATACTGAATGATTCCAAGTTTAGATTTAGTCTTTTCTTTCTTAGCAAGCGCCTCACAACCATCACAGATGAAAGCTGTTTGATTTCACGTGTGTGAATTGACTTTCTGTGCCTGATTCCTGAGGCCCTTTGTAGTACGTTGCCCCGCACAGTGATGCAGCTGAAAGGCAAACTCTGCTTTCCACAGGGTGTTGCAGGATTCAGAAAGTCCTGCCTTTGGTGATTTGCAGGACGGCCCTGCTCCTGGGTTCCTGGCTACACACCTTTCCTGACACTGAATTAAAATTTCGTTTGTGTTGATCTGGTTTGGGGACAGTTGCCAAGTCTGGGAGGGTCAGGAAGGTGGTCAGAACAGAGTGATTTCCCCTTCTAAGTAAATCACATTATTAACTTGTCAACCTGGACAGCACCCTTAAATTGAAAAGAAATATTCTAGAACTTACTATCCCCCAGTGTTAGGAACCATACTTTTCCCTGCGGAAACGATGTTTCATTTACAATTCATGAAATGTGGTGTTTCCACCCTTCCCCTCGAG